>SKCR01023896.1:0-48824 GCA_019454045.1 Zanthoxylum bungeanum | reverse complement strand
CTCAATAAGTTAGGATATATTTTATCTATTTGAATTTCAAGTTGTTTTGAAATTCTGTTTTGATTTCGTTGATATTTTGATTTCTTGTTTCCTTTTATTTCTCTTTGTAAGTTACAATTTAGCTATTTAAGCTGGTATGAACAAGAAATAAGACACTTCAGTTTTTTTGAGTACAATCACATAACTTGGAGAGATTCCAAACACTTTAGAAGAGATTTATGAGCTTTTGTGGAGTTAATGAGAGTTTAACACCACAAGGTCCTATCAATTTTACATTTAAAAAATAAATAATTTGGGTATAAAAATATATTTTTCATAATTAGAGACGGACATATAATAATTTTAAAAACAATATGTATTTTTAAACTTTATTTTATTGACAATCAAATCTTAAATTTTTTATCAATAAATCACACTTTTTTTGGAAACACGGTTTGTTCATTCCCCTAATACTAATCCCTCAAATTCTAATGCGGGAGCAGATTTCAAGCAACTTCCAAAACTGGCCACGATTGACGAGTTTTACCTTAAAAAATAAATTGATCAGAGAGGGATAATTAATCAATCATTAATTATTACCCAAAATTTTCTCATGCTTCTCTATGTGTGACCAATAAGTAAAGTCAACACTGAACATGGGAACGACAAACGAGTAAGCTATAGTAAAATATAAAGTGATCAGAGAGGGCATATAGACATAGCATGGAGCACTAATGAATAATGATTAACTGCTAAAAATTTTACATGTCAAAATATTATTACTTTGTATTACATCTACATGAAAATTACTCCCGAGGTAATCCTCCCTCAATAGTGAATTTGTTTGGTTATGAGGGAAACCAAAAGCAAACTTAGCAGAAGACAGATAATGCGCCAATCGACAAGAAGATTTAACGTGGTTCGGTGGATTTGGATCCTACCTACGTCCACGGACACAAACTGGATGATACTTTTATTGCTGAGATATGCTTCTCCGATATCTCTTGGGTTTACAAGTGTGATTACAATGATCCTGATGATTATGATGTTCCTTATGCATACTCTACCCTCCTATTTATAATGGTGAAGAAATCAGACTCCTTTTTGTACAAGAATTCCCAGTCTAAGATGATTTTCTTTTCTTACAAGGATTCCTAGTTGAAACAATTCCCTTTTCCCATAAGGATTCCTAATCAAAACTATCTTTTCTTTCTTTATCCTATTAGGATGTTGACTTTATTAATTTTACCCCATGGAAGTAGGATAATTAAATATCTTATCCTGTAGGAATATGATTTCTTATCTTCTGGAGCACGTCTCGCCGGATGGCCGGTCTTCATGAGGTCGGTCATGATGGTTCTTTGGATCGGGAATGCTTCTGCCGATCTGATTAATGCCCGGTCGCTGATCAAAAGTGGTCGGTTACTGATGAAAGTGCTCGGTCTCTTACTATTTATAATACTCATGTGACCGGGTCGGCATTTAATGACTTTGATCAAGAAGGGAATTACCCTTCTGTCCCTACCGTGCTGCTATAAATTATATAGTGCCTAAAAACACCATCAACACCTATCCCCTAGTTCTCGGTAACAACGAGTTTGCGAGTTGATGCCGGGAACTATAAAAAAAATGGTGTGCCGATGAATCCGTCGGTGGTCACTCCAGGAGCCGCAGAGAAAAGTGTTTTGGCTGCAAATCTGGTCTTTCCTGCCACCTTCATGTGCTCAGTCAACGAGGATCCCGATATCTACTAGTGGAGAAAATGCTTTGCCCTTATGCTGATGACGATCGACCCGGTGTGACGTAGCCCGCCCCGAGCTGAGAAGAACATTTGGCTCCGGGGGAATGTCACATCCCCAGTCCAAAGAAGACGACTCGGTGGGAAGTCACCCGACCCCGAGCTGAAAGAAAGACTTGGCCATGGGGGAATGTTACATTCCCAGTCCAAAGAAGCTGACTCGGTGGGACGTGACCCGACCCCGAGCTGAAAGAAAGACTTGGCCCTGGGGGAATGTTACATCCCCAGTCCAAAGAAGCTGACTCGGTGGGACGTAACCCGACCCCGAGCTGAAACAAACACTTGGCTCTGGGGGAATGTTACATCCCCAGTCCAAAGAAGCTGACTCGGTGGGACGTAACCCGACCCCGAGCCGAAAACATCGACCTCGGCGGTACAAGAGCAGACCCGAGCCGATTAACCGAGAGGCCTCGGCGGAACAAATCCAGCCCCGAGCCGATTAACCAAGAGGCCTCGGCGGAACGAATCCAGCCCCGAGCCGATTAACCAAGAGGCCTCGGCGGAACGAATCCGGCCCCGAGCCGATCAACCAAGTGGCCTCGGCGGAACGAATCCAGCCCCGAGCCGATCAACCAAGTGGCCTCGGCGGAACGAATCCAGCCCTGAGCCGAATACTCCTTGGGACTTATTCAGAAGGGAAGTGAATCAACCTTTGAAGCCCTACCGAATCTGGCATGGGCGTCCCCTTGCCAGACCAGTGAAAAACAAAAAACAAATAAATAAAATCAAAAGGTGGGGGTGACTTAGCACTTGTCCCAAAGCAAAACGTTAAAATGTAAATAACAGCACGGATGTCTCAGAACAGCGTCCCGTCTGAGGCCTCCAAACACAATTCTGAATCTTTCAATTCAGCGTCCTTGCGAACCAGGATTTGGATCAGGTGAGCGTTTTGAATGGTAAGGGCACCTCCTCTGTACGTCAGGTCACTATGGAGCCTGCGTTTTGCACGAGGGCTCCTCCTTACCGCGCTGGAGCAGGCGCACGCTACGGGGGCATAACGCCTCCCCGTGCTGCGCCTCTCTCGGATCCAAATGATGAATGGATCAAAGAGTGTCCGGGATACCAAGGGCATGTTCCTCCTTAGGTCCGGTGTCACTGGAGCAAGCAATCGTCACGGGGGCATCGTGTCTCCCCGTGCTATGCTTTCCCACGGATCCATTACATCGAGTGGACTCGGCGAAACGAAATCCAGCCCCGAGCCGAAAGAAAGATGGCTCTGGGGGAAGGTCACATCCCCAGACCAGAAGAGCATGACTCGGTGGGACTAAAACCCGACCCCGAGCTGTGTAATCCTGTGGATTCGGCGGAACGTAATCCAGCCCCGAGCCGTAAGAAAACATCGGTCTCGGCGGTACAAGAGCAGACCCGAGCCGGAAATAGGCATCGGCCTCGGCGGTACTAGAGCAGACCCGAGCCGGAAATAGACATCGGTCTCGGCGGTACAAGAGCAGACCCGAGCCGGAAATAGACATCGGTCTCGGCGGTACAAGAGCAGACCCGAGCCGGAAATAAATATCAAAACCATTGTGCGGGCCATAACAAACAAGCATAATCAAATGTCAGCTTAAGACAGAAGATGTTTTACTTACATTTTTGGAATTCGTTGCCCTTTTTCCTCCCGCTATTTCGCTTTTCCTCCGACTGGTTCCTGCTTCAAGTTTCTCGTTGTTTATCCCTTCCATTCTCTTCAGTCGGTCCATCATGGATTTTAGAAAGGCTTGATTTTCTTCACTGTCTCTCCTCATGCTTTCTTCTATCTTCTCCGTGTTGAGTTTCTAATTAGGTCCAAGAATCATCCAAATCAAGCATAAAAACACATGAATACATCAAGGAGTAAGGCGGAATACATACTCACATTGATGGGTTTTGATGAAAATGAAGAATACAAGCCTTCAAGCTCCCTCCATATGCTCGCCCAAGGCTCCCCCTTGCTTTGGACTGCTCGGTTTTGGCCCTTGTTGAACCTCAAAGATTCGGCCATGGTAGAACTCCATAGAAGCTCAAAGCTTCAAGCTCCAAAAATAAATCCAAGCTCATGAAGACACTTCCCTATCACCATAGTATAAACCCAAGGTGTGCTAGCACTCTCCTTCTTCCTTGAATTCGGTCAAACCAAAATTTTGGAGAGGGAAAAAGCTCAATGCCGTGAGGAAGAAAAAGAAAAGGAGAGGGAAAAGGGTTTTCATCAAAAAAACGTAAATTGCCTTGGAGGAGAGAGAAAATAATGCCTTTTGTATATATCATTTTATTATTCTTATTTTCCAAGTAAATAAATAAAATAAAACATATACCACTTTTACTTTTCAAAAAGTCAAAAAGTCAAAAGGCAAAAGCAAAAGGTATAAGTCATATCTACTTTATTCCCATCACTTTTTACTATTCACATCAAGTCACTTTATTAAAGTGACAACATGTCATGTCACATCACATCACTCAAAGTGACAAGTGATTTGACAATTGATGCGACTAGTGATTTGACGCTTGATGTGACTTGCGTGCCGCGCTCGAATTCGAAATGCGAATGCGCTCGCAATCACTCTCGGGCTCGGGTTCGCTAATTTTAAATTAACGAATTTTCCGTCGCGTCGTAATTAAATGATTACGCCTAGCGAAATCACTATTCACGTCGCTAACGAATTAATTCTAAATTAATTCGTTCGCCCGAATTAAAATCCAATTTTAATTCCGCGTCGAAATCCAATTTCGTATAATATATCGGATATATTATTTTATCGATTAATTCTAAATTAATCGTTCTCTCTCTTTAATTAATATTTTATCCCAGATAAAATATCTCCGCAATTAATCCCAGATCAATTTTCTCTCTCATCGAATTAATCCCAGATTAATTCTATCTCTCTCTTCTAATTAATCCCAGATTAATAAAGTGCGAGTCATACATCATCGGTGAATCTTCAGGAACCGACCCATGAGATCTCCGGATATGTTGGCAGTAAATACGGTCGTCGGACTATCCGAACACGAAAGTACCTCGTACTACGTTCATACCGATTTACAAGACAAGGTTGGCTTCTAGCAAAGCGCCATGCCTACCCAATTCTCCAGAAATATTCTTATAGGAATATATAGATCTTTATCAAGCGTAGTATACTAAGTATTGTGCGTATCGGCCCAGTATCGGATAATCACGTGCTAGGGCTGGGGCTGGATAAGTGTCTGCCCCGTCTGAAACACATATCGGATGTCTGGTAACATAGTCTCTATAATCGGATATACATGACCTGGTCACAATATCCCGATTGGTTGCGCAACACTCAAGAGCACTAGTACCGTATCCTGCGTGACATCATCTCCAATATGACTGGAGTGATACTTCCGTCTCGACATCACATCCAATACACTACGACTCTCTGATAAACCCAGAAGTGGTGAACACAGAACCGGTCAAAGCCCCCAACCACCAAATCCAAAGTTTATCGATTATCGTAAGTATTAGCGATGCAAGTCTCAGGTTAAGACTATACACACCTACCTTGATTTCGGCCTCCCATAGACACCTATTCATAATACCAATGGGATTCCGAAGGGTCTATCCAGAGCGAAGCTGTTTCCCGTACCATCGGTGAAACACGACCTCCTATCGCACTTGCATAAGTCTCCAACACTTATATATATGAGAACTATGTCGTTGTGCCCTCACAACGCACACAAGTGCAATACTAGCCTATTCCGCATTATCGATGTCCAGTCTCGATAATACTACGGCTAGGGATATTTAATGATTAATCCTTCGTGGACTGATACTGTCTCATATCATCTCAATCCAGGAACTAATCATAGGGACCTCTCTTCATTTATATATCTATGGTGATCTAATCACAAATGACGAGAGTGCAATTTCCTTGTTACATAGTTAATTTGCTACAACAACACAATGTTCTGTGCAAATAGTGACGCTATGGGCCATATTATCCAACACTCCGTCCAATTTGTAGTTGAACTCCCTGGTGACTGGTGATTTCCGCCTTCTGCCATTGTCTTATCACGTGAACTGCTTTTTGTTAGTTCCCCACAGACGGCGCCAACTGTTGACGGCGGATTTTGGTCTCAGGGTAATATGGGAATATTACTCCCGAGGTAATCCTCCCTCAACGGTGAATTTGTTTGGTTATGAGGGAAACCAAAAGCAAACTTAGCAGAAGACAGATAATGCGCCAATCGACAAGAAGATTTAACGTGGTTCGGTGGATTTGGATCCGACCTACGTCCACGGACACAAACTGGATGATACTTTTATTGCTGAGATATGCTTCTCCGATATCTCTTGGGTTTACAAGTGTGATTACAATGATCCTGATGATTATGATGTTCCTTATGCATACTCTACCCTCCTATTTATAATGGTGAAGAAATCAGACTCCTTTTTGTACAAGAATTCCCAGTCTAAGATGATTTTCTTTTCCTACAAGGATTCCTAGTTGAAACAATTCTCTTTTCCCATAAGGATTCCTAATCAAAACTATCTTTTCTTTCTTTATCCTATTAGGATGTTGACTTTATTAATTTTACCCCATGGAAGTAGGATAATTAAATATCTTATCCTGTAGGAATATGATTTCTTATCTTCTGGAGCACGTCTCGCCGGATGGCCGGTCTTCATGAGGTCGGACATGATGGTTCTTTGGATCGGGAATGCTTCTGCCGATCTGATTAATGCCCGGTCGCTGATCAAAAGTGGTCGGTTACTGATGAAAGTGCTCGGTCTCTTACTGTTTATAATACTCATGTGACCGGGTCGGCATTTAATGACTTTGATCAAGA
This sequence comes from Zanthoxylum bungeanum, assembly GCA_019454045.1. NCBI lineage: Eukaryota > Viridiplantae > Streptophyta > Magnoliopsida > Sapindales > Rutaceae > Zanthoxylum > Zanthoxylum bungeanum. The sequence goes on along the minus strand of SKCR01023896.1, from coordinate 42,265 downwards.
AGGGAATTACCCTTCTGTCCCTACCGTGCTGCTATAAATTATATAGTGCCTAAAAACACCATCAACATATTCTAAAAAAAAAAATTCATATCACATACTCTAACATATTCATGATAGAGTATTTTCTATATGAAATTTATAACAGATTTATAATAAAATTTTGTCTAATATTTTTATTTGAAATTTATATATGATAGAAATTTCATCTATCACAAAATTTTATGATGGAGTTATGATAGATCTTTATCTATCACGAAATTTATAATGGACATATGCAGAGTTTAAATTTAGTCCCAAGATAGTCAATCAATATTAACCTTAATGCAACCAACAGGAAGACAGTGCCAAAGAGAGTTTGACACTTATGAGCTTAACATAGATTATAATGAATACAAAGGCTATTGATGACCTCTGATGAACACTAAAAAAATGTACATTTAATAAAAAGAAAATTAGACATTTTATACTTATAGTTTCATTAATCTTATTAACTTAACACATTTATGAAATAATAATAAATTTTGTGTTAAATATATTATTTGTATAGGTGAAATACTATTTTGAATTATCAGTGTAGAATTTTTGAATAAATATCAGTGTTGGAAATTATTGTTGATTGTTGTTAATGGAGAATTATTGAATTATTTGGTGTTGTTAAATAACAACAATTAGTAATAAGTTATGACATAATTAGTAATAATTTATTTTTTACTCTCTATAAGTCATGACATAATTGTCTATTTACAGTAAAATATTAAATAGATAAAATAATATTCATACAAAATTTCAATGAAAATATCCACATTTTTAAAGCTCTAAACTAGGATAGTCTTCTAATATCCTTTCATAAATTATGCTGGGACTGAAGGTAAAGTTTGGTACGTCAAAATTGTGCATATCCTTGGAAAAAAACAAAAAAAACAAAAAGAAGAAGAAGAAGTAATTTCAAATCACAGCAATCCCTGACCAGCATCTTTCATAATCGATTCGAGAGCATCACTAATGCGCTTTGCCTCAGATCTTGATTCCTCAGAATATTGAGTAGATAGTGCAATCTGGATGCTCTTTTTACGCTCTTCTAGTTTTTCCGTTCGTTCTTCAATCTCTCGAGTAAACTCAGCTACTTCCTTCTGGAGCTTATAGATGGGGATGCCCTGGTGACGATTAGCATCAGCATTAGTAAATTGGGTACGGGCATGTGCTATACTCTTCAAATGATTATAAGCAAATTCAATTTTAATCCCTCCATGTTTCAAGAATTTGAGATTATACCACCATCTGAACATTAATTCATCACTGATGTCAATAATCCGAGTGCGGCGCATGCTCTGCACTATCCAGCATAATCTCACAACGAAAGCCTTCTTTAGATTTGGACTAGTAAAAGCAAAATTAGCACCCACGTCCCCATATTTTTCAAGCAACTTTTTGCGAACTAAAGCCAAGTCCTCAGTTATGATGAATCCAAAATGTCTGTAAGGATTCCAGAATTCTTCCGTTGTCTTGGTCACATAGGATTTGAGCTTTATTACAATTTGTAACAACACGGTTTCACTGTCATCGAAACTATGAGGGCTTTCACTTATGCAATCCATTTCCTTATCCATATCATTGAAAATGGTCTCCGAATTCTTTTTCTCATCTTCCGTCATACAATCATGTATATTAGTTGATAATAAAGCTTCTTCAATAACCTTTTCAGACATCTCCACTTTATTGATAGTTGTTAACTGTACATCTCGACGCTCTCCCTTCAGAAAAGGTAATACCTGTGGATAAACAATTGAATCAGGTAAATCAATTAATGTAGAAGTTTAATTATAATATTACGCTATTAAACAATGTTCTAAGACAAGGTTAATTTAGTGAAAATGTCATAGATTACCACACACATCAGATTCGCTAACCTTAGATAGCATGCAGTTAAATTCTGCAACGAAGTCGCATTCCTCACAATAATATACGCATTCTTGTTGATGTCTTTTCTCCTCGCAGACATCACAAACCTCCTCATCATATTCATCATTACAAACCTTATCCTTGATGGTGAGGGGATGATGGTGACTCTCGTGTGTAAGAGTCTCTGGTATGGGAGCACACCAGAGATGCATGGTGAAATTACATCTCACACAACGTAAATACTTGGCATTGGGAGAGGTAGAGTTGCAGTAGTCGAATTTGCAGTTGGGCTCGCCATATAACTTCTCCAGGAGAGTAAGCTTGTGCTCATGACATTTCGATATCACCGAAGGGGATAATGGAACACAGTCAAGATCCATATAAAACTTGCAATCCTCACAGCCGTAAGTGAAGCCATATGAACGCTTCTGACAAGCATTACATTGGCGATCTATTCTAGAATAAGGTTCCGGTAGAGAGAGAACATGCTCGTGGAAGCTATGTTGGATCTGTCTCGGCAGGTCAGCACATGATTTGTGAAGATAATAACTGCAGAAATCACAACCATATATTACTGGCCCTTGGATAAGTTTCTCGCATGCCTTGCAGAATTTATCGTCTTTCTCGATACTCTCACATTGAAACAAGGGGTGTGGGTGGCTATAATGTTTCAGTTTTCCTCTGGTGTTGTTCTGTTCTAACATTGTGACGTCACATTGCTCATGAAAATTGACGTCACATTCCACACAACGGAGAAAGGGGGCACCATGAAAACCAAAACCACACGCATTGCATTCCCATTCTCTCCTTTGTGATGATCTATTGACATTGTCTATTAGAGTAACAGGATGCTTATGACCGCTGTACTTTATGTTAGGCGAAAGAGATCTTGCGCATTCCAAATGCAAGATAAATTTACATTCATAAGAAAAACAACTCATGGTGTACATGTCTTCGGCAATACGATAACCACAGGCATCACAATAACAAATTTTGCCACAAATCCCGCGTTGCAAATTATGGAATGGATGGAAAGGATGTCTGATTTGGGTAGGAAATTCAAAACATGATTGATGGATGTAAAGTTTACATTTGGTGCAGCCAAAGGACGTTGAATCATTGGTGGTTTTACCACATATCTGGCATCTGCGATTACCTGCGGCCTTATCCTTCATGAGGGCCAATGGATGTTCGTGTAAGATATGTTTGATAAGTTCTCGATCATCATGGTATTTTATGAGCATTCCAGCGCATTCGAAACCAATCTCGAATCTGCACTCGTCACAACAGAACCTTAATCGATCCTGTATTTGTTTTTGATTTAGCTTCATCTTCTTGTAAGAAAGATTAGGAATCTTTTCAACAAGGTGGAGAGAGCCGTGTGGATGAAAACTTATTTGGATCTCAAGCGGTAATTCCGCGCATGGTTGATGGAAAACAGGAGTGTTTGGCCAGCATTTTTTACAAATATAATAACCACCCGATAAAAAGAAGCCTTGGCCACAAGCAGAGCACCATTGGGGATCAAAATTACAGTTGCTACAACTGTAGAATTGACCCAAGAAAGGGTCGCCACACACAGGGCAATGAAATACTTCACCTTCATTCTCACAAAGTGTTAATGGATGCTCATGCAGGATACAGTTTTTAATCTCGTTTTCTCTTTCTCCTCTACCATCGAATTGTATCTCTGAAATTGAAATATGGAAATATTTATAAATATGATAAGGTCATCAATTCAATATTTTATAAAATTAGATTTTTTTTAAAAAAAAATTAAAAACATCAATAAACAACACTGAAATGAGGATTTGCGGCCTAAAGGAAAATTTTTCATTATTGTATAACTTACTTTGATTTTCCATCAATTCCTCTGAAAAATCAACTATTTTGTTTTCCTCTTCCGTGGAGTCTGATATGTCTCTGACTACTTTATCAACAACCAATCTATTGATAATTGTTAACTGCACTTCTCTCAACTCTCCATTCAAAATTCGAATGACCTACCAAAACTCATGTGAATGTAAATGTAAGCATTTATGTATGACTTATATAAGAGATTTTAGATCCAAAAACAATAAACATACCTCAGAAATGACGCAGTTAAATTCAACCATAAAATTACAGGCAGCACAATAGTAGCCAATACACTCTCGAGGGTCTCTTTCTTTCTTGCAAACATCACAGAATAGTTGGTCTGGATAATCATCTTCGACAAAACTATCCACGAGAATGAGGGAATGTTGGTGATTCTCGTGTACAATATTTTGTGGCAACGGCGAACACATAAGATGCATATTGAAGTTGCATATCACACAGCGTAAAACAGGGAAGTCGCAAGAGGCAAAATTGCAAATTACACATTTTGGGGTGAAATATAATTGTCGAAGAAAGTAAGAAGATGATCATGACCTTGATAACTTATAGAAGGCTGCAAGGAAGCGCAAGTAATATCTAAATAGAAATGGCACTTAAAACAACAGTACGTGAAGTGATAGCAACATTTACCACAACCTGAGCACTCAAGATCAAACAAGGGGATTTTGAGAGAGAGAGGATGGATATGGAAGGGATGCTGAATTTTTGCAGGCAAATCCATGCAGGACTTGTGAAGGTAAAAATTGCAGAGATCACAGCCATATGCTGTTTCTGGACCCTGGATGCGTTTGTCGCAACCATTGCAAAAAACAAAATAATCTCTCTCCTTTTTTAGGAGAGTTAAGAAATGGTCGTGGCTGAAATGTATCCTTTTCTCTCTGATATCATATTCATAGCCATCCACTGTTACTTCAACTTCAGTGAGTACACAACAGGCGTGGGCATTGTAGTCACATTCAGCACAAGAACAAGAATAGAAGGGATACTCTTGTTTAATTTTTTCTTTCTTGCATATGTTGCAGTATAATCGTAGAAAAGAATCGTATTCATCAAAATTGAAGTTGAGTAAGAGAGGATGATTATGATATTTAGGGAGATTAATAGATGGTGACAGTGAGACTAAGCCACACTGAACATGAAATCTGATTTCACATTCAACACAACAAACACAGAAAGGACTTGTTATATTAGAATCACATGCTTCACATGGTTTTTTCATGAATTTTTCCCCAGTGTAATTATTTTCAACTAAAGTAAGAAGATGTTGATGATGACCTTGGTATTTTAAGGTTGGCTTTCGAGATGCACATTCAATATGCATCTGAAAGTGACAGTCATCTTCAGCACATAAATAAAAGCCATCCCCTTTGAACATACAGACACTACAGATATTTTGATATGATTCCATATTCAAACGATTATGGCGAGGATGGAAATAATGGGAGTCGATTGTTTGAGGCAACTCACCACATGATTTATGGATTTTAAACTCACAACTTACGCTACAGGCATAGCATGGAGCATTATTGATGTTTTGGTAGCATATCTTGCAGTTCCCGTTACCTTCCTCAACCAGGGTCAAGAGATGCTCCTCGTGACCAACATGCCTCAAGTGTTTTCCAGCTTCCATGATCTCTTTTTCTTCCTGTTTCTGTTGCTGTTGTTGTTTTCGATTTGGTTTTTTTTTCTATTGCTGCATCTTTTCAAATAGTGTGTAGACTACACGATCTTGCCGAGAAATGCTCCATGTTAACCGGAATCACCTTCAAAAGTGGGATCTGAACATGCAAATTAATTATTTGACGTGCTAGATGTGACCAGTAAGTAAAGTCAATAATGAACATGGGAACGAACGATGAACGAGTAAAAGCTAGAGTAATATACAGTGATCAGAGAGGGCATATGGACCGGAGCATTAATGAATAATAATTAACTGCCAACTCGAGATTCCAAATATATTTGACCTCATTTGCAAAATAACGGAAATTATAAATTGATTATGCCATAAACAAAACCACATATTATATGTCCAATCGTATACTTAAATTTAGTACAAATTTGATCAATTTTATAAATTTAGGTGGACCGATAAATAAAATTTCAGAATTTGTATATTTTTATAACGTGTCAATATATTGAGTATACGATTCATATTTTTCCATAAATTAATAATAATAATAATAATAATAATAATATAGCAAATTTTACAGGAAGCAACAGTTAAGTAAGGATGGTAAAAGTCCACCCGGCCTAACTCGATGGAATTTTTTAAAGGCCCGGGTTTGGGCTAGACTTGGGCAGAAAAACAAGAGCCCGATTTTTATTAATAAAAAATATATTTTTTAATTATATAAATTAATTATTAAATCTAAAAATATATATTCATAACTAAATTTTTAAAGTTTAATATAAAAAACATAGAAAATCTTTTTTTTTTAATTTTTAAGTATTAAAAATTTCAAAAAATAATTATTTTTAAATAATAACAATAATAATTTTTTATTTAACCCCCGGCCTGGTATTTTGCCACCCAGACAGCTAAGTTAAGCAAATTAATGAGCCAATTGATTAGTTAATTAATATCATAAGGGATATAATTTTGCCACCCTGGATGAGAAGCTTCCTTGCATGCTTCATGCAAAGTTAGACATTACAAATCTCCCCCTCCAGCTGCATCCGAAACAATCATCATCTGACAATTATCTCAGTTATGTCTCTACACAATTCTTGCTTGTCTCAGGTAACCACCTTTGTTAACATGTCCGCTAGATTCTCATCTGTATGGATTTTCACTAATCTCAGCAGTTGTTGATCCATCACCTCGCGTATCCAATGATAGCGAATATCAATGTGTTTTATCTGGGAATGATACATTGAGTTCTTGCTCAAGTCCAGAGCACTTTGACTGTCACAATGTATCTTGTATTCCGTTTGCTTGATCCCTAACTCTTGGAGAAAACGCTTTAGCCACAATATTTCCTTTCCTGCCTCAGCTATAGCGATGTACTCAGCTTCTGTTGTGGATAATGCAATACACCTTTGTAGTCTTGATTTCCATGACACAGTTCCTCATGCAAAAGTGTAGATGAATCCTGATTTAGATTTCCTACCATCAAGATCTCCCGCCATATCTGAATCTATATAGCCTTCCAAGATCGGATCAGCTCCCCCGTAACACAGACGAAACTTCGTTGTGCCCTTGAGGTACCTGAGAATCCATTTGACTGCCTCCCAGTGTTGCTTTCCAGAGTTAGAGAGAAAACGGCTCACTACACCCACTGCGTGTGCAATATCTGGCCTGGTACATACCATTGCATACATTAGGCTTCCAACAGCTGAAGAATATGGTATTGCTGACATTTCCTCTATCTCTTTCTTGGACGAGGGGCACGAACTCTTACTCAGTTTGAAATGGTGCGCTAGCGGAACGCTGACTAGTTTGTCTTTGTATATATCGAACCTTCTGATTACCCGTTCAATATACATTTCCCGTGAAAGCCACAACTTCTTGCTTTGTCTATCACGAACAATTTCCATTCCCAAAATCTGTTGAGCTGGTCCTGAGTCTTTCATGTCGAAAGCCTTGGAGAGTTCCTTATTCAACTGGCTGATCTTCGCTACTTCTTGTCCAACAATCAATATGTCATCTACATACAGTAGAAGAGCAACGAAATTTCCATCTGGAAACCTCTGAATGTATACACACTGATCTGCTTTAGTTCTTTTGTAGCTTTGACCCACCATGAATGAGTCGAACTTCTTGTACCACTGCCTCAGTACTTGCTTGAGCCCGTACGAGCTCTTTTTCAGCTTGCAAACAAGGTTTTTTTCCTAAAACCTTGAATCCTTCTGGCTGCTCCATGTAGATTTCTTCATTTAGATCACCATGAAGAAATGATGTTTTGACATCCATCTATTCAAGCTCCAAGTTTAATTTGGCTACCAATCCTATGATTACTCGGATTGAAGCCATTTTTACCACTGGTGAAAAAATCTCATCAAAGTCAATTCCCTTTTTCTGTAGGAATCCTTTAACAACTAGCCGAACTTTGTGTTTCACCACTTTTCCGCTGCCATCTTTCTTGAGCTTGAATACCCATTAGTTTTTTAGTGTCTTCATTCCATGTGGGAGCTTGACTATCTCATAAGTGTTGTTTTTCTACAGAGATTCCATCTCATCCTACATTGAGTGCAACCATTTGTCTTTGTCTTTATGAGATACCGCTTCGTTGAAGGTTTCAGGCTCCCCCTCGTTAGTAAGCAGAATGTATTCTGATCATGAGTATCTGGCTGATGGAATCCGACCTCGCTCAGATCTTTATACTGGAGGTTCTGGCTGTCTGTTGTCATCCGGATCTGTGGATGATCCTGAAGCCTCTGATGGAGCAGGCTGCAGCTCCCCCTGCTCAACACATATTCCTCATCTGGTTCTGCTTCAGGTATGTCTTACACCCCATCATCATATGTGGCTACTGGTGTTGGTGCTGGGGTTGTGTATGGATTTGCATCGGCATTGTCGGCACTGGTTTATAAGGCATCTTGGGCTTTTCAATGTCTCCTATTGTCTGGTCTTCAAGAAACACTACATCTCTGCTTCTGATGACCTTTCTTTCCTTTGGATCTCATAACCTGTATCCAAATTCTTCGTCTCCATAGCCTATGAAGATGCATGGAGCAGTCATTGCATCGAGCTTCTGCCTGAGCTCCTTGGATACATGTGCAGATGCTAAACATCCGAATATTCTGAGGTGAGAATATGGGGGATTCTTACCAGACCACATTTTCTCTGGAATCTCGAAGTTCAATGGTACAGATGGTGATCTGTTGATCAGGTAGCATGCGGCACGAACAGCTTCTCCCCAGAATGGTTTTGGCAGCGTAGCCATGTTGATCATGCTTCTGAATTTCTCCATAATGGTGCGGTTCATCCTTTCAGTGACACCATTGTGTTGTGGGGTGCGTGGAACAGTCCTCTCTTATCGAATGTCGTGGCTTCCGCAGTTGGCATCGAACTCCCTGGAAGTGTATTCGCCTCCATTTTCTGTGCGAAGGCACTTCAGTTTCTTCCCTGTTTCATGTTCGATCATGGCATGGAACAGTTTGAAATAGTTCAGGACCTGATCCTTTGTTTTCGGAAAATACACCCACACTTCCGAGAAACATCGTCAATGAAAGTCAGAAAATATTTATTACCGCCTAGTGAGTTTACCTCCAAGAGACCACATACATCAGAGTACACCAGACTGAGTATCTCTGATTTCTTTGTAGAAGAGAAATTGAAAGAGACTCTGTGTTGCTTACCGAATAGACAGTGGTTGCAAGGATCCAAAGCAGCATTTTTGGAGACAGTGATTAGATACTTCTTTATCAAGATAGACAACCCTCTTTCACTCATATGACCGAGTCTCTGGTGCCACAGATTCTGAGAAGCCTATCGTTCAGCTACATTGAGGCTTTCTACATATATCTTCACATGAGTCTTGTATAAGGTTCCACAGATGTGTCCTCGGGCAATGACCATGACACTTTTTATCATCCTCCAAGTGTCATTGCTGAAGTGGCTAGCATACCTCTGTTTGTCAAGGGATACCCCCGAAAGTAAGTTAAGCCGAAGTTCTGGAACATGTCTGACATCTTTCAGGGTTATTGTATACCCTGTATTTTTCCGCAATTGTATTTCGCCAATTCCCACAATCTGAGAAGAACTGGTATTCCCCATCTTCACTGCTCCAAAGTCCCATGATTTGTATGTTGTGAAGAAATCCATGTGATGAGTGACGTGGTAGGATGCTGCAGTATCTACCACCCACTCGATATCTTGAGTTGTGGTGTGAAGGCATGCTTCTCCCTGGCAGGAGCATATAGCTACATCTATCGTGGTAACTACTAGTGTCTCCGCGTCATTCTTCTTCGGCTGGTTATTGCCTTGTCCCTGCTCCCATTGCAGTTTCCGGTAATTTTTCTTCAAGTGGCCTTCTATGCCACAGTGGAAGCACTTGTATGTCTTTTTCTCGTCCTTGGATCTGCCCCTGCTTTTACTTCTGCCTCTCCTCCCACCTTGATGTTTCTCATGTTGTCTTCCTCGTTGCTCCGAGACAAGGACTTCTGTTTGATCGGAGCCCACGTCTTTTCTTCTGGCTTCCTCATTTGACAGGGCATCTTTTACCATAGGCATGGTAAGTTTGCCTCCTGGAGCTGAGTTACTGAGAGTAACCACCAGAGTCTCCCAACTATCAGGAAGAGAACTGAGTAACAATATGGCTTGAACTTCATCTGCCAGTTGCATGTCTACTGCAGACAACTGGTTCAGCAGGCTTTGGAACTCGTTGGTGTGTTCTGCAATGGAAGTTCCACTCCGTAGCTTCAGGTTCACCAAACGCCTCATGATTAAGGCTTTATTCCGAGCTGTTTTGGCCTGGAACACGTCTTCTAATTTCCTCCACATTTCATAAGCATCTCTGTCTTGTGTTGCGTGGTGGAAGACACTGTGACCAATCCATTGCCTAATCTGACCCAAAGTTCTGTTGTTGAGTTTATTTCAGTCATACTCCTTAACAGACTCTGGTTTCACTCCCTTCAACTCGATGACATCAAACAGATCTTTACAATGCAAAAAATCTATCATCCTATGTCTCTAGAGGGAGTAATTAGTGGCAGCCAGTTTAATCATTGCACCAGAATGAGAATCCTCCATTTTCATTTTAAGTTTTAAAGTTTAAAATGAAAATGGATTAAAATTAGGGCTGAATTTCACAAATCTGAGGTCACATTTGTGTCCAGAACGATCAAAATTGTGGAATAGATACTTCATTGGTCTAAATCCGACACAGAGGCTGATTTGTAAATTCCTAAAAGTTCTGGCGCAAAACTGTAAATTTCAAAACTTCAGGGGGGCTAAATGAAATTTACCATGTTGCTGACGTGGAAGTGTTGAAGTGGCAAGTGGGACCGGCTGTGTTGATGTGGCAGGTGTCGTGGCAGCTTACGTGGCTGGGTGACGTGTCAGGTGACGTGGTAGTTCTGCTGATATGGCCGATTGCGTGGCGCTGACTGTCTACTGACGTGGCGGCCACGTAATCGTCTTCTACCTTCGAAAAGGCGTGAGGCACGACTGGCAGCACGTGGAAGAGACACAGAAGGCACGTGCAGCACGTGAAGGGAAACGGGATGTCGGATCGATCACCGGAAAATACCATCGTGCTCGTCTCTCCGTGAAATAGCTGATGGTACCCTCAAAATGAATTTTTGACAACTTTCGTTGGAACCGGTTTTCCGATCGAAACCTCGGTTAATCGATTTTATGACCCCAAAGAGCAACCGAAGCTCTGATACCACTTGTTGTGATTCACTGATCACTCTGGAGAGTGTTTGAGGAAAATCGAATCTGTTTTCTATTACTTCAAGAATAGAATTACAATGTTTGTTTACAACACTTGAAACAAATACAAAAAACCTCATTCTCTCTATAATGTACACTCTTTGAGATGCATTTGAGCTCACTGCAAAGGTCTGATTTTATAGCCAAATCTTGGCTACTATTCACCCCTGGAATTGCTCCTGATCTCATGGAGATCACCTAAAGTTGGTTGGTTTTTTCTTCAAAAATCAACTCCACCGAAAGGTTACTTGGCTTCATTCTGCTGGTTGCTGAAGTTAGTTGGACCTTGCTGGATGGGAAGCTTCCTAGCAGTTACTTGCAGTTGGAAATCATCAACTTGCATGCTTCATGCAAAGTTAGACATTACAGTTTGAATATGATTTCTTCAAATTACGAAGACTGTAGTGTTTGTATGTTCTCAGGAACTTGCTTCTTCTATAAATGTGATGGAGATGGATGTTACTTTGGGTGCATATTGAATGTGCGTTTCAAAGGGTGTAGTATGATGGTATATGATTCGGGCTCTGACATTCAGTTCTTGGGTTCGAATCTATCGAGTGCGTTTCTTGTAAGAATCGGTGATAGTTGGAGGTTTTACTTACTCTGTTTAAAATTCGGGATATGTGATTTAGCAGTGAGATTTCCAACAATTTGGAAAAAAAAAATGAATGTGCATCTCTGAAGCCAAACTTAAAATACCAAGGTCCCTGTGAATATTACCTGCATAAATCCTATATGGATTTGCCCGCACAGGATCAACATCCCTTACATATCCATCCTCTAACATTCCAAGACCCGTAGTGTAAGGACCTTGAGTGCAGAGCTTGTCATAAACGTTGTTATCTCCTCGTTTACGATTGTGAGAAATGCGAATTCTACTTGGATATTACTCGCGCTTCCTTGCAGCCTTCACTAAATTATCAGGGTCATGATAATCTTCCTACCCTCTTCAACAAATTATATTTTACTCCAAAATGTGTAATTTGCAAATTTGCCATATAGAACGTCCAGATTTTACGCTGTGTGATATGCAACTTCAATTTACATCTCATTTGCTCGCCCTTACCATAAAATATTGTATATGAGAAATACCCACATCCCCTAAGTATCGTGGATGATTATCCCAAGAAAGAAAGAGACCCTGGAGAAAATATTTGCTACTATTGTGCTGCCTGCAACTTTATGGTGGATTTTATAATAAATTCTTTTAATAAATAAATAAATAAATGTAGGGGAGGTATGTCCTTTAAAAGTCCTTGTGGGAAAGGTACAAAGGTGGATTGATAAATCCTCTAATTAAAACTCGGAATAAATATTGGCATCCACTTCGTATATCAATTAGGGAATCTCGCATGCCATTGAGATATACTCTAGTCAATCAATAAGATTTTGAATCTTTTATGATTGGTGAAGCAGTTCATGTTGATGACCTAAGAAACTACGAAGAAGCAATGTCAGACATTAACTCTTCTAGATGGCTTGAAGCTATGAATTCTGAAATGGAATTCATGTATTCCAATCAAGTATGGACACGTGTTGAACCTCCTGGAGGAATTGGTCCTATTGGGTGTAAATGGGTCCTCAAGAGAAAGATTGGAAAGGATGGAAAAGTAGACACTTATAAAGCTAGACTAGTGGCAAAAGGATATACTCAGAAACAAGGAGTTGATTATGAGGAGACCTTCTCTCCAGTAGCTATGCTAAAATCCATTAGAATTCTCTCAGATATATCAGCTTACTTTGACTATGAGATTTGGCAACTGAATGTAAAAAACGGCTTTTCTAAACGGATTTCTTGAGGAAGAAATTTATATGAAACAACCAGAAGGTTTTGCATCTAAAGATGATAGTCATAAAGTATGTAAGCTGCATAAATCTATATATGGACTAAAGCAAGCATCTATGAGTTGGAATCTACTATTATGTCTTCAGTCAAAGTATGGTTATCCAAAACATTCTCAATGAAAGACTTGGGAGAAGCAACCTACATTCTTGGCATAAGAATCTATTATGGGTGTTCACGGGTCGGGTCAGGTTTTTCGTAATTTTTTTTGACCCGTTCGGGTCGGGTAATTCGGGTCGTCTAACCCGAAACCCGAAAATTGAGAAAGTGGCCCGCGCGGGTCGGGTTATCGCGGGTCGGGTCAAAATTACATCGGGCCAGGTCAACATAATATGCAGTGAATATAATATATTTTTTTATTGACAAATAATTCTAAGGTAGCGTGTAGCGGAAGTGGTTAAGGTTTTGGTGATTCTCAAAGAAGTTGCAGGTTTGAATCTCAGCTGTCAGCACCATCTGATTTTTCGTGAAAAAAATTATTTTCCAAAACTGCAAAATATAAAACTCAAACTTGTAACCTCCTTTAACTTAATCAACAACTTTGCCATTTAAGCTACGCCCCCTCATCAAGATTGTATTACCAGTAAAAATATATATATTATAATTTTAATATCATTACTTCGGGTCGGGTCTGGTCAGACCCGAGTTTTCTGAACAAAACCCGTGACCCGATCCGAAATTTTGGGTCGGGTACAAACTAACCCGAAATTAAATTTTGAAATGTAGAAACCCGACCGGGTCGGGTCGGGTCACGGGTCGACCCGACCTTATGAACACCCTAGAATCTATAGAGATAGAACAAGAAGAATGATCAGTTTATCCCAAAATCTGTACATAGAAAAGGTGCTCAAAAGATTCAATATGTTGGACTCTAAGAGAGGTTTGTTGTCTTGTAGGCATGGAATTCATCTATCTAGATCGATGAGTCCCAATACACCTCAAGAAAGAGCACGCATGAGTCAAGTATCATATGCTTCTGCCATAGGTAGTCTCATGTATGTCATGCTATGTACAGATTGGATATCGCATTTGTTGTTAGTACAACAAGCAGATTCCAGTCCGATCCATGAGAAAATCATTGGATAGCAATCAAGGCAATCCTCAAGTACTTAAGAAGAACTAAGGATATGATATTGACTTACGGATCACCAGAACTGAAAGTGGAAGGGTTTACGGACTCGGACTTTCAAACAGACACTGATGATTATAAGTCAATCTCTGGATTCATTTTCTTATGTAATGGATGAGCAATCAGTTGGAAGAGTGCCAAGCAATCCACTATTGCGGACTCCACTACTGAGGCAGAATACACAGCAGCTTCGAAAGTAGCGAAAGAAGCAGTCTGGATAAAGAAGTTCGTTTCAGAACTAGGTGTGGTTCCAGCCATTGAAGAAGCGTTCCCTTTGAACTGCGGCAACAATGAGGCTATAGCCTATAGCACAGGCCAAGGAACCAAGGTCGTACCAGAAATCCAAACACATTCAGAGAAAGTATCACATACTAAAAGAATATGTTGGAGATGGGCAGATAGTCATTCAGAAAACACCTTCAGCTGATAATGTGGCTGATCCACTCACAAAGCCAATGAGCCAAGAACAATTGGAGCGTCATCTTGAGAAGATGGGCATTGGGTATAATAACAACTGGCTTTGGTGCAAGTGGGAGTTTGTTAGAGTGTATGTCATAAAACCAATTATGGATGTATGGTTTAAGGCATAATGTTTGTAATATAGTTTATTATTTATTAATAAAAGTCATTTGTTAACTACATATTATTACATCCATATTTTATGTGTATGTCCTGAGACATTATGACAAATAAATATTGTTAATCCAAAAGACGTTTGTGATTATGAGAGTCAATTATATTTATATATGTCTCAAATTAAGTTCTTGGTAAAATGTGATTGTTATACAGGACTATAATACATCACTTGACCAATATTATTGTGTGTCGCCTAGATTGACATATGATGTTAATGGAATAGATGATGAGTCTCATATCATAAGGACACGAACAATAGATTTTTCATTAGTAGAATGAAATATCGAGCACGACCACAGAAACGTAAGATCAAATGGTAATATTATCTAAGGTCATTGATCTTCGTAATAATACATTAGTGTCGTCATATCCTCTGGCCTGAGATCATATGATGACTTGTGCAATAATACTATTGGTTCACTAGTATATCCTCATTCGACTATCCATGTCCTTTGAATAAATGCTAGATGGCCTTGAGCGATTAACATACGAAGTCACGTATGCTTCAAGATGAGATCTGATAACTTTGATAATTAAAGTTATAGATGTTTCAAGGAAACTTAAAGTTGTGGATATAAGTCTTTGGCCAAAGCAGCCGATATGTTAGAGATATCAAATCCACAAGATAAAGTTTAAAGATATTTCGAGTATAAGGATTTAACCTTACCATGATCTCATACTCGATAAGAAACATAAATATCGGAAGGAATGAGATGACATGCTCGAAGTGTATTCTAACAGGTTCATATGTTTTCCCACTTCAATCATCGACTAGGGGCCATGGCTTGCTGCTAGGCGATTACCCATGGTCTGTGGAATATCATAAAGATGAAATATTAAAGAGTTAATATTATTCCACTGCTACTCGCTATAATGAACCTAGAACGGTAGCACAATATAGTTCTCGTCTATGTTACAAATTCGAGGATGTTTATTAAAAGTTAATAAATGATTATTTTGGCATTTCCTAATTGGATTAGGATATTCAAGATATTTCAGAAATATTAATTTGATTAATAAATTCGAAATATAAAATAAGATTTAATTGTTTAATTAAATATTTGATATTTATATTAAATAAATTAATGTAATTTTAATTAATTGTTAATTAAAATTAAGAAAGTTAAATTAATTAATTAATAGTTAATTAATTAATATGTCAAAATAATAATTAATCTATTGGGCTTTAATTTAATGGGTTAGCACCCAAATTAATTAAATTCCTATTTAAGATTAAATATGGAAGTCTTTATTTAATTAGGATTCCTAATTTGGTTAAGTATCCTAATTTTATTTTGGAAAGAATCTTTAAGAGATCAAATTTGATTTGGAGAGATATTGAATTGACCTTATTGTATTGAGATATAATTAAAACAAATCCTATATAAATATATGCTCACGTTGAAGGAATAAAAAAAAATAAGAAATTGATGTTCAGGTTGATGTTGGCATATAAAGTGTGAATATATATATAAACTGCTTGCATATGTTTATATATAAGCAATAGTTGCGTATATATACACGATATAGATATATTTATAAAAATTAAGCGCATGTGCTTAACTTAAGGTTTGATCTCTCTCCGGAATATTTCCAATTCGTTCCTAAAGATTTAAACATCCTAGAAAAAAAAGTGTTTCTTTTATTCTCAATAGTGGGAGCGATTTGTTCGTAAATGAGCGCTATTGGGCCAACTAAAGATGCAACGCTTTGTGCACTATTGCGAGGGAAAAAATCAAGGAGCATATTCAAAATGCTCGAGAAAGATAACAAGCACATCGAAGTATGTTTTGTTATAAGTGAATTTTATTTATGTTGATAAATAAAATATTCGTTGCATGCATGTTTAGATTAATTTAGTTTAATTTAATAGTAAATTGTTTACATCAACAACAGCATGAACATGATCCTTAAAGTGAGTTTGGAAGAAAATTTAAAAATCCAGTCATATGGATGCTTCCGCGCTATCCCCAAAACCTTACAAGAACTCCTTATTGGTCCACGAACAGAAGATGAACCCAAATTCAAAAGATATGGCAGAAGGCGGTATCAAAATTTAAAATTGATTATGATATGATCAATTTTAGGATAAGGCATAGACAAGTCTAAAGTAGAATGCTTTAGATGCCATAAATTTTATCCAGTATCATTCTGAATGTTATACCAAATTGCCTTTAAAAGAAAAAGAAAGAAAGAAACCAACTTTGGTACAACAGATATTTTTACTGTTGAATCAAATTTATTGAGCATACAGGACTCTTACAAAAACCTCTCTAAAGCTTCATTAAAGATGATTACAACTTAGCAAATGATGCTTTATTTATAGCCAATTCATTGAGGGTAGCTCCGAATGTATTTATAAGAATAGTAGTTGCACCAAAGACAATCAAAATACAGTTTCGATTCAACATTTATAATTGACTATTTCATTGTGGCTGAGGTTGAATCGATCATCAAAAGAAAAATTATACCAAAAATTAAGATACATTTCGGGGAAATGAAACTCCCATTGATAATTCTTATCTCATATTAGGTTATATATGCTTGGAAAGTACTCTAAGGTTTTAGGGTTAGTGCGGAAGCATCCATGTGACTGGATTTTAAAATTTTCTTCCAAAACCACTTTAAGGATCGTGATTATGCCGTTGTTGATGTAAACAATTTACTATTAAATTAAACTAAATTAATTTAAACATGCATGCAACAAATATTTATTTATCAACATAAATAATATTCACTTATAACAAAACATACATCGATGTTGTTGTTATCTTTCCCGAGCCTTTTGAATATCCTCCTTGATTTTTTCCCTCGCAATAGTGCACCAAGCGTTACACCTCTAGTTGGCACACTAGCGCTCCTCTACGAACAAATCGCTCCCACTATTGAGAACAAAAGAAACCATTTCTTTTTTTATGATGTTGAAGTCTTTAGGAACGAAATGAAACATTCCAATTGAGAGATAAAAATTGAAAACACACGCTGTTGTGTGAATGTGTATAATATATATACTTATAACTCAAGCTGCTGTTTTGCGTATATACACATCTACATATATGCAAATGTTTGTTTATATATACACACACATTGCCAACAGCAACCAATTGCCATCTTTTCTTTTAATAACATTAGCAACTTTTGCCTAATGTTTTTTTTTTTAAATGAAAATCCATTCATATATAAAAACATCATATAGATGTAATTACACTGCCATAAAAGCTCGAATATAAACTTAGGAAAATCCTAAGACTCAAGCTACATTAGGACTAATACATATACCAAGTGGCTCTAGATTCCGGGGTTCCCGCTATAGCCGAACACGAGGGAAAGATTATTTATACCGATATTGACAATATCATTTTATCAGGCAACGGGAATACGATATGTTTCCCGTAACCAATAGAGATACATATTCACACCTAAAAATTACTTAAGAACGGGAGGAATTACGAGACCGGCATGGTCTCCCCACCTCAGCCTGAGTGCAAAGTCGGTGACTACAAATCCATATATGGAAGTAAAACAACAAAATACACATATTATACATAAAATTTTTACAACAATGTACAATTAATCTAATACAAAATAATTTATAGATCTAGGAGACTGGAAATATCCATTGAGCATTGCATATATCCTTTCAGATCTACTCATTTCTTCCGCATCAAATCTTTTGTATACCGATGAAAAGAGAATTATTCATGCATAGAACAGAAAATAAATCCAAACAAATGTTGGACATCTACCACTATAAAAGTGGATCCACAAATCAAAAAAACTTCCAAAAAATAAGAATCAAAAACTAGGGGCGGCCAAAAATAAAACCAAAACAAAACAAAACAAAACAAAAACAAAAGGAGAAAAACAGTGGGTAACCAAGAAGAAGAGGAATGAACGAGGGAGGAGGAGGGCTCCCTTGCCGCCATCCTCAAGAGTTGATGGTGGCAAGGGAGTGAGAGCCATTTTCAAAAGAAAAAGGGAAATAAACAAAAAGAAGAAGAAGAAAAAAAACTGAAAATGGTAAGGGAAGAAAAAGGAAAGAAAGAACAAAGAAGAAGTAGCGCCGCCAACCACAACAAAAGTTGTGGTCAGCGGCCACAAAAGAAAGCAAAGTTGAGAGAGAGTACTAATGTTAAAATCACACTTTGCTTCTTTTAACGTGAGCAACAACTTTAACAAAACAATTAAATTGCTTGCTATATCTGTGTCAACGTGAATACACACACACACACAAAAATATATATATATATACACACACACATAGGATTGTTTTAATTATATCCCAATATAATAAGATCAATCCAATATCTCTTCAAATCAAATTTGATCTCTTAAATATTATTTCCAAAATAAAATTAGGATTAGAAATCCTAATTAAATAAAAACTTCCCTATTTAATCTCATTAGGACTCTAATTAATTTGGGTGCTAGCCCACCAAATTAAAGCCTAATAGATTAAATATTATTTTGGCATATTAATTAGATTTAATTGTTTAATATAAATATCTAATATTTAATTAAACAATTAAATCTTATTTTATATTTTGAATTTATTAATCAAATTAATATTTCCGAAATATCCCGAATATTCTAATCCAATTAGGAAATGCCAAAATAATCATTTATTAACTTTTAATAAACATCCTCGAATTTGTAACATAGACGATGACTATATTATGCGACCGTCCTAGGTTCATTATCGAGTAGCAGTGGAATAATATTAACCCTTTAATATTTCATCTCTATGATATTCCACAGACCATGGGTAATCGCCTAGCAGCAAGCCATGGCCCATAGTCGATGAATGAAGTGGGAAAATATATGAACCTGTTAGAATACACTTCGAACATGTCATCTCATTCCTTCCGATATTTATGTTTCTTATCGAGTATGGGATCATGGTAAGTTCAAATCCTTATATGTGAAATATCTTTAAACTTTATCTTGTGGATTTGATATCTCTAAGATATCGACTGCTTTGGCCAAAGCCTTATATCCACAACTTTAAGTTTCCTTGAAACATCTATAACTTTTATTATCAAAATTATCGGATCCTATCTTGAAACATATGTGACTTCGTACGTCAATCGCTCAAGGCCATCTAATATTTATTCAAAGGACATGGATAGTCGAATGAGGATATACTAGTGAACCAAGAGTATTATCGTACAAGTCATCATATGATCTCAGGGCAGAGGATGTGATGACACTAATGTATTATTACGAAGATCAATGACCTTAGATAATATTATCATGTGATCTTACGTTCGTGTTCGGCATTTCATTATACTAATGAAACATCTATTGTCTGTGTCCTTATGATATGAGACTCATCATCCATTCCATTAACATTATATGTCAATATAGGCGACACACAACAATATTGGTCAAGTTATATATTATTGTCCTGTATAACAATCACATTTTACCAATAACTTAATTTGAGACATATATAAATATCGTTGACTCTCATAATCGCAAAATATCTTTTGGATTAACGATATTTATTTGACATAATGTCTCAGGACATACACATAAAATATGGATGTAATAATGTGTAGTTAACAAATGTCTTTTATTAATAAATAATAAACTATATTACAAACATTATGCCTTAAACCATTATATCCATAACTGGTTTGAGAGCATACACTCTAAGAAGTACTATATTACTATTTTTCATAATTTATTTTTATATTACAGTGCTCAACTTACCAAGAAGCACCAAACTGCCAATATTCTTGAAATTTTAAGCCATATGTTGTAGACTATTTTCTTGCGAAGTGAATCGCCAGGTGAATTATTACCTTGCATTCATGGTTTTTTTTTTCAGTGTATATTCATGCTTTTGTTGGTTGCCCAGGAAAGGAAAAAGAAAACAAAATAAAAATGAAAAAAAGAAAGGCATTAATCATTATAAAAATTAATTTGCTCAATTCTCATTTTTGTTTGGAAAATCATACAATCGGATACACAAATCACTAAATTTTATCTTCTTTTCCCACAATTTTGTTAATTTTTGCATGCCAATCCTTGGTATAGGCAGGCCATATAAGCCTCAATTTCTTAAAAATTATTGAATGGCCACAAATTTTTATTGACTAAGAGACTCAATATATTAAATTAATTTGGGCCTGATTACAAGATTAACTCGAAAAGTTTTGTATATATAGTTTCATCATGATTATTGTACTTAATTTGCAGAGTGAGCTTCCAACAAGAATTGAAGAAGCTATGAACAAGGATGAATGTAGGGGCCGGGATTTGGGACGGCTCGGGGTGGAAAAAGTCAGGGCCGGGCCTTAAAATGAAAGTCTGGCTCGGGCTCGGGCCTCGGCCGGGCTTTCCAATTTTGGCCCGGGCCCGGGCCAAAATTGAAAAAAAAAAATTAAAAAAAATAAATAAATTATATATATGTATATATATATATATATTAATATGTTCCGAACCAGAACCGAACCGTCGGCCGGGTCTACTCTTACTAGTGAAGAGATTTGTGTTTCAACACTTGGGGATAGTGGCTACATGTTATATTTATAGGTGATGTGAAGATTTAGGGTTTTTCAAAGTGAAAAAGGCTAAAAAGCGCGTTCAGATCGCAGTCGCTTTCGAATGATTACTCGAACGCACCACGAATACGTGCCCACTGGAAAGACTCGTTCGAACACTACTCGAACGCACTACGAATGCTGGCTCTCTGCAATGTTTCGTTCGAATTTTTCCTCAATCGTACCACAAACGTTTGCTCTCTGTGATATTTTGTTCGAACCCAAATACCCAATAGAGAACGTGCCACTAACGTCACACGTTCGAACGTTGAAACGAACGCATCACTAACGAAAATGCTCCAGCTTTGCCAAAAACCAGTCCAATTACTCCAAGTTCTTCAAGACTTATTACAGCTCAATTGAACTTGTTTTGTCACGAACAGTGCCAATAAAAATGGCACTTTTATATATATATATATATGTATGTATGTATGTATGTATGTATGTATGTATATTTGTAATTATACGTTTGATTGGTTATGTTATGTGGCATATAGTTATTTGGAATCAGAATTACAGAATATGTTAAAATTTTTTTTTAATTTAAAATTAGTCGATTTTTTAAAAGAAAAATCTATATAATAAAGGAGAATGGTGTTGGAGGAAAGAGAGTGCATCCAACGGCTCTCTTTATGTGGCTTAATTAACGGCTCAGATCATTTCATTGGTAATGGAGGAAAGAGAGTGGATTGATTGATGGAAACGGTCAAAATTTTCAAATTAAAAATTAAAAATTAGAAAGTTAAAATAAAATCATTTAATTCTGTAACACTGTGCCGTAGGCACAGGCCAAATACTGTAATACCGTGCCGTAGGCACGGACATCATTTAATTAAAAAATAAAAGCATTTAATTCTGTAACACCTTGCCGTGCCATAGGCACGAGCATCATTTAATTAAAAAATAAAAGCATTTAATTCTGTAACACCGTGCCGTAGGCACGTGCATCATTTAATAAAAAAATAAAATTATTTAATTCTGTAACACCGTGCCGTGCCGTAAGCACAAGCATCATTTAATTAAAAAATAAAATCATTTAATTTTGTACCACCGTGCCGTAGGCACGGGTCAAATACTGTAACACCGTGAAGTAAGCACGGGCAAAAGTACACGAGAAGTTCAATGTAATAATCGAAAGTGATTGGCGGTCTGTGCATGATTTGATATATAGTTAGGTAGGTGTGCTATGAAGTCATATAAAGATTTAAGTGAAGTTTTGTGACATTTGCATTCGAAAAATGAAGCGAAGACAGATTAATTTAAAATTTTAATCATAAAATATTAATAATTTATGTTAAATTATTTTTAAATTATAAAATATTAATATTTTTTTATTAAAATTTATTAAATGTTTATCTCTCATTTATACAAATATGAGAATTAATATATCTACGTTGATGTTTGTGGTAAATAGATTTGATGATTAAAGATTATGAAATTTGACAATGACTCAACTCAAAGTTAAACATCATAATCATTTTGCATAAGAAAAGCTCTGAATTTAACAAACTACGCACATGCCTCCATCAAGATCACGACACAGGGAATTTCTTTGTATTGATTATTATTATTTTAATAAATTATTATAAAGACATCTTATTAACCCTCATTCTTAAGTAAACTCATTTTCTAACTTTAATATACTTTGACTAGTAAACAGTGTATATGGGAAACTCATGAGAGGGTATGAAAATGAAAATTATATTTAAACGAATAATGATATATTTACACACACTTATTATAAATTTTTCTTAACTCATTCTGCTACAGTGAGCTACAGTAAATCAATGTATCTGTCGTAAGAGAGTTGATAAAACTTTAGGGACAAGTATATGTAAATATATCATTTTTATATTTAAATATTATCAACCTCGAGTTATTATTGTATGCAAAATATGGAATAATACAAAGGAGTGTGCAATGGAATGTAAAATGGTAATTTTTGACGATCCGCTAACTTTACATGAATACGACACGAATAATATGTTTGTATTGCCTAAAATTATGATGATTATTAAATGGGTCTGATTCAGATGATTTGCGTTTAATAAACCTAATTATGTTTAGAGTTTTTGATAAAATAATCTCTTTATGAAATGATTAATTTTTCAATAATTATACAGTATGTCTTATTCTTTCATTCAATATAACTATATTAGATTTATCATATTTTTAAAATCATTTAGTTATATTTGAAATAAAATTAATTAGAGTTTAAGTAGATATATTATAAATTTCCTACAAAATATTTTCATAACATGTTAAAAACTTGTTGACAGTAGTGTGAGAGTTCTCCTCAGTCTTGTAACGGTAAATGTTATTCAGCTGGGTGAAGTCAAGCCAGTAATATTTTTTTTAAATACCATTTTTCTTTTATTTAAATTATTTTAAAAGCAACTTTAGAAAGCCTCATTTTTAAGTAGTAGACCCACTTTCTAACTTTGAACACTTTGACTAGTAAACTATTTATAGAGTAAATTCAAGATGTTACGGCTTGGCCTGCTTTCAGCGTTTTTGTTTGACTAGTTATTCGAGTTTAATGGTAAGCATAAGATGAGTCATTGTTAGCCTTTTTTAAGTAATTCTTTTTAAAAAATACTGAAATTACTCACGTATCCATATTGGAATCCAGTGATTCTGATAGAAGTGATGTGAGATTTTCTCGATATTTCAAAAAAATAATTATATTTTTATCTTATAAGAAATTATTATTGAGATACCAAGTCAATTACCCATATAACTTGAGATACAAAATTGAATTTACAAGTGTAGAATGTAATATCGTTATTAGAAACATATGTTTAGGATTACTTACTTCATATACGTCACAATTCGATTTTGAATTCTTAATTGAATTTTCTTTCTTGTTTAAAAAGAAGGTCTAATGCATTAATAAAAAACCCATATACTTATACGAACAAATCTAATGGTCCCTTAACCTTTCAAAATGATAATTTACACATCTAAAGTTATTTTTTAGTAATTAGAAATCATTGACTAAATAATTTGTAAGTTAGTGGATGAGTGAAATATATGTCACTAGGAGGCGTGATTTGTTGTAAGAAGAGCCTGAGACAGACATAGATTTTACTCACTACGCTTAAGTCCGAAAGAGATGACTGAGCAATGAAATTTTCAAAATTTCATAAAAGAAAAGAGTGAAATATACGAGCGATAACGTGTAAAGTAGATATAAAAGGAGAAAGTCCTATATTACTTAAGAAAAGCTATGTAATTGTTCCATCTTATTCAAAGTTTACGAGGAGCAATTAGTCCAAAATCCTAATTACACCACGGCTAGTCTTGTCATCGTCCCAACCACTAGTCGTGAAAATACTCCTCTTATGGCTCGCCCCACGGTGAGGTCGAATTCTACAACGAACTTGTCCCGTTATCATCCTGCCATAATATCATCGTCGTCCCAATCACCGGCTATTGTTTATCTTTGGATCGACATGGCTGCAAACTGTTTTAGTTTACGAGCTTGTTAGCCTTGTTTCTTGTTTTCCTATTCACGCGCTTGTCAAGTTTATATTACACACATTTGTCCACAGTTAGGGTTATTAATTACTATAACAAATAAGGGTTATTTTGAAAGGTTAGAGAGTCGTTAGATTTTCCGTACAAATACATGGATTTTTATTATGTATTATTAGGCTAAAATAGAAAAAAAAGAAAAGTTAAAAGAAAGCTATGATTTATGATATAATATGGTACAACTACTAGTTAGTTTTAGTTTAATGTCTAACGAGTGTGCCCCCAAGGGGTGTGGCTTGGTGGTGAAAGGTCCAGAATCTCACCTTGAGGTTCTGGGTTCGAATCCAGGGGGTACAACTTCTTGTAAGAGCCTGGGGCAGCCGGGGGTTTTACCTGCGCCGCGGCCCAGAATGGGTGGTTTGGTGGCGGGGGTTTCAACGATTTCAAAAAAAAAAAAAAAAAAAAGTCTAACGAGTGTGTGTGTTATATTTAGCATCAAGGGACGTGGTTTGATAGTGTAGGATTCAGGACCTCACATTCAGTTTATGAATTTGAATTCAGAGATTATGTTTCTTATAAGAGTCTGGAACAGTCAGAGATTTTTTCTCGTTCTATTTAAATCTGTAATGAGTGATTTGATGTATTATTAACAAATATATATATTATATTTAATATAAAATTACAATTAGAAAGTAAAAAAAAAAAAATCAAAAAAAAAATAATATTGTGTGGTAATTAATTACGATAATTTAATAATGAATTAAATTTCTTCCCAATCAATGGTTTCCAATAAAGGCACCATTAAACGGCAAAAAGTGAAAGTGGACCCCATAAGTCTGCAAATAATTTCGAACGAAACAAACCGACAATCATCTCTCTTATTCACGTTACGGCTAACTATGATAAAGTAAATGTCGTAATAACCCTTACTCTTTTCACTAATTACCTAATATTGCCCACCAAGCATTATAAGACAGAAATCCGACAGGCCTTTATTCAATTTACTTTTGTAGCCTCATCTTTCAGCGTACTCTAGTTAGGCAGTGGGGAAATTAAATCAATGTGGTGGGGGTAGTAATAGTCTTTTGCAGATCATCGAAAACGGCTACTTTTTTCGTCCAATAACGTAGCTTTAAGAATCTTTTGCTTTTTAGCCTTTTTGAAATTCGAATCGCATGATATGACTAAAATGCCTTTACCTTTACGCGATATTACAAGACAGTGCAGGTAGATCGCTGGCAGTTACTGCGCATTATTTTCTTTTGACAAAATACCATTGCCTTTTGCCCATATTTACCATTTTAACTTGAAGAGCACATTGCCACTGGGTTCAGTGGCCCAGTGGGGAGAACACATGTTACAACTTAAACTCATATTTTTATCATCTAAAAATGAGAATAATTTATTATTATTATTATTATTTTTTATATTTGAATGAGAGTAGATATCATTCCAGATCATATTGGAATGTCTTTTCTTTGCTCGATGGATATCTATTTTAATTTGAAGTGATCAAAGAAGGGGATTTGCTTAGCAAATCTGCTCTAATCTCACTGGTAGGTACTTAACTGGAGAGAGGGATTTGCGTTAGTTTATTTTGTTGGGAAACTCTACCGAAGCGTATGTGTTAAGGATAGAGTCATGTCACCGACACGGATAACCGACTTGAGGAAGAATACCCTTTTTCTCTTCAGAATTTGAAATTATAGGTCGTCTTTTTGTAGACATGAGTTTCTGAATGTGATATAATTGTATATATTTCATGTCCGAATAAATTTCAGATTATATATCTATATATTAAAAAAATAAAACTTGAAGAAATATTTACTTTGAGGCTTGAATAAGAATATATGACATATTTGATGAAAAACACATTATATTATAAATATTAAAAAAAAATGAGCCGTTTTTTTCTTTTAATCCACAAAGTTGTTTTTTTAAAAATGTTTATTTATGTATTTTTTAATTTATCATTCTTCATAATTTCATGCTTCTTTACCTAGTAATAATATATCATGAAATAGGTGTAAAATTATTTTCATCTATTTGAAAATATTTTATTTAATATTTAATGCAATATTTGAATAAATATATGTAGTTGTAGCCTACACACATTTTAAAAGAGCTAAAAATAATACAAATATGAATTCCAAACTAAAAAATATATAAGATAACATTTATTTTAAATATTTAAATTTTGCTTAAAAATAGTAAGTAATAAATTTTTTTAAAAGATACTAAATCTTCAAAATCTTTTTATGAACTTTCAAAATTAGATCAACGTAACTAAAAAATAACAATAAAATAAGCAAATACATAAATTAAACGCAAAATACTAAAAAAGCGTCGTGGCATTCTCGTTAATAACTTCAACTCCAAGCCGCTTTTCAAACTAAATCCTCAAGTAAAAACAAGTCAAATAAATTCCTCTATCTTGGTAACTCCCTATTCATTATTATTTATTTATTTTTTCCTAATATTTGTGCTCCATTTCCCTCTCTCCACTGTCTTTTGCTTCTTTATCTTTCCTTACTTGCTAAGTAGCTTAAAGTTTCAGCGCTCACACACTCTTCATTACTTTCTCTCTCTTAGGGTTTCCACTTTCTCTCTGTAAGCACCTCACTCACTCCTCATCATCATCATCTTCTCTCAACGATTTCTCATTAACTTCTAATTTTAATTTTTTTAAATTAATTTTTATTTTTAAATTAATTTTTGCTTGTTGCAGGTGTCAGATTCACTACAATCTTAACTGTTCCACTTCATCAACTGGTAATGATAATTTATACAGTCAACATTCTCTCTTGATTTACAATTTTTTCCTATCTTTAAATATATTTACTGAAGTGATGTCGTTTTGATGTTTTATTAGATTCTTGATTTGATTTTTCATTTAATTAAATTTATCTTTGCATTGTGTTTACGTTTTGATATTTTTGCTTGTTGCAGATGTCAGATTCACTACAATCTTAACTGTTCCACTTCATCAACTGGTAATGATAATTTATACAGTCAACATTCTCTCTTGATTTACAATTTTTTCCTATCTTTAAATATCTTTACTGAAGTGATGTCGTTTTGATGTTTTATTAGATTCTTGATTTGATTTTTCATTTAAGTTTTTAAATTTATCTTTGCATTGTGTTTATGTTTTGATAATTTGATAGATCATAGCTTTCTGTTTACGCTGTTATTTATTTATTTATTTTTATTTTTTAAAAACTTGTTGGTTGGTGATGTTACCTAACTTGAAGCTTGATGTTATATAATGAAGTTATAACTCTCTATTTTTTTCATTATTTTGCGGCTTCTGCTTATATTCAAGTTTGTTTTGTGCTCGAATCTTGAGTTTCTGTTGCTTAAAAATTTCAAGTTTTTTTTTTTTTATCTTTTATTTTTTAATTTCTTTTACATATTGTGTTTGTGCTTGGGTAATGGGATTTTTCGCTGCTTAAGTGGGACATGTGAGTGATGATTTGGCTTGGAATTTTATAGGACAGTGGTGGTGTTTGGATTCTGAGAGTTTTATAGAAAGAAAATGTCGTCGAGAGGAGGGGGATCTGATCAGCCTCCACAGCAGAGGCGAATCATGCGGACGCAGACTGCTGGGAATCTTGGAGAGTCGATGTTTGATAGTGAGGTTGTGCCCTCATCACTTTTTGAGATAGCGCCGATTCTCCGTGTGGCTAATGAAGTTGAATCCAGCAACCCAAGAGTTGCTTATCTCTGTAAGTTCGTGCATCATTATATAATTGCATGCTATTGGTTATTACTAAGTTGCTAATCTTTGTGCAATTAAAGGCTTATTCTGATATAAACTTCTGGAAAATGGGAAGTAACAACACCTTTCAAATGCATATGAATGGTTAATAATATGAGAGGTAATAACTTTTTAAACTATTGCATAAATTTTTTCAAAGTTTAAATATGAGGCTGTAAAACCAGGTCCTATTAATAAAAAATTCCATTTATTTTAGATTCTCAGAACTTATATGCTATTTTTTCGTGCCACTGCGAGCCTATATGTTTGGGATTGATGCTGATTCAGTGGTATCAAAGCCTATTTGACAAGTTGTTTTGCCGAAGTCCTGAAAAATTCCCATTTCATTAATTAAACTGCAACACAATGGCCTGTTTTGGAACCATGTGATAAGTTTGTTAAAGGAAATAAGTTACATGTATCTCATTGTACAGTTGATTTTCGAAATTTAAACTTGTTTGAGTAGTGATTTGATAGGGTTGACTGGCAAAGTCGCGACTTGAATGTGCATATTTTCTACTTTCATATATACATGACTAGCTAATCTTTCTCTATTTGGGCATGTGTTTACATGTCATCAATGACTCTCTTTGATTCTCACTGTAGATGTGCTTATTATTGGTCATATGTTTAAGTTTATTTCTGTGTGATTCTTTTCTATTGATACAACGGCAATGCACATATTTTGGGGTCTGTATGTAGGCCGTTTTTATGCCTTCGAGAAAGCGCATAGATTGGATCCCAATTCTAGTGGTCGAGGTGTTCGGCAGTTCAAAACTGCTCTCCTTCAACGTCTTGAAAGGGTAAGCTTTATTTTTATTATATATTTATTTAGTTACTTTGGTGCTTGAAGAAGTTACTTAGTATATCGTTTGAAGTCAGCAATTATTTCTGACTGGGATGTACATTTTTTCCCTCTCCTATGTGCTTTCTTTCTTATGGATGGTAATATAGCTTTGCTTTGTTTAAGAATTCATACGTACTTGTTAATTGTTTTTGTGATTATGTTTGAGAACTGGAGTTTGGGATTGATTGTCCACAAGGAGTGCCCAAAATGTTGTTTCAAGTTCAAGTCTTGCAGGTGCATGTAAAACAGATATGATGGTGAATTTGTGTTGTAAGAGATAACTGATATGGAAAATAGTGTCAATGCCATGTGCTAATCCTATATATGCTCATAGAAAAATGTTTATGCAGTGTCTGCAAGTATCATTACCAGCATTTATTAATACTTTTTGGTAATTTATTTTCTTTTCTCATTATTAGTTTTGTTGGTTTCTTGAGGAGGTTTATCAATGTATCTGTTTTGCAGGAGAATGAACCAACATTAGTGGGAAGAGGGAAAAAAAGTGATGCACGTGAAATGCAGAGTTTTTATCAACACTACTACAAAAAATATATTCAAGCCTTGCAAAATGCTGCTGATAAAGCTGATCGGTGAGTTCTAAGGCTGGTAAAATGCTCGTTTTGTGATAATTTTAAGAGATTCTTTCTGGTGATGCGAGTGGGAAGTGCCGTTGTTGTATTTGAAAGTCATGTTTTCTTTTATATGCAGTGCACAGCTTACAAAGGCATACCAAACTGCAAATGTTCTCTTTGAGGTTTTAAAGGCCGTTAATTTGACAGAGTCAATGGAAGTTGATCGTGAGGTGAAACCATAAAATATATTTTGACGACTACTAGAATCTTTGAATTCCTTTTAACTACTACCAGATATTCCACTTGGATGTTTGATAGATTTTTGATTGCCATTTTACAGATTTTGGAAGCTCAAGATAAAGTTGCAGAAAAGACGCAGATCTATGTTCCTTACAATATCCTTCCTCTGGATCCTGATAGTGCAAATCAGGCAATTATGAGATATCCCGAGGTTTGCTTCCAGCTTGCACATTATCTGTCCTCCACTTTAGGTTTCCCCTGTTTTAGTAAATACTAATTTCATTAATCATGATTGGCAGATTCAAGCAGCTGTTGTTGCTCTTCGTAACACCAGGGGTCTTCCATGGCCCAAGGACCACAAGAGAAAGAAAGATGAAGACATTCTAGATTGGCTTCAGGAAATGTTTGGGTTTCAGGTAAAATAATTGAACAGAATTATTTATTTTATCAATGAATACGAGACTTGCAAGGTTTTATTTGGAGTTTTTTTTATTATCAAATATGATCATGAGCAAATTCCATATTTCTTAATCTATGCTCATTGGTTAGTTTCATTATTATGCAGAAAGATAACGTGGCAAATCAGAGGGAGCACCTGATATTGCTACTTGCAAATGTGCACATTCGACAGTTTCCAAAGCCTGATCAACAACCCAAGGTTTTTCCTTTTCTCAACGTCGTAGGGGATATGCTTTGTTTCTTTTTTTTCTGCAGTCCACTATGAAACAGTGAACGCTACCCAAGCGTTAGTATCCTCTTCTTCTAGGTTATAATATGATATCAAGTTTTTGGTTTTTCATTTGAATTTTCTTTTTCATATTTGCATACAAGAGCATTCATGTGACATGTTTATGCATTTTTTTGGTTTAGTTGGATGATCGAGCACTGACAGATGTGATGAAGAAACTTTTCAAGAACTACAAAAGATGGTGCAAGTACTTGGATCGGAAAAGTAGCCTTTGGTAAGGCTGCATAGGCAGTTACTTGATTCTGTTATGTCGTGTTGATATAGTTTTGTGATGAATATAAATCACTAGCTTAAATACAGTAATGACAGTGATAATTATCTAACTGCAGTATCCTAACTTTCTTGAAAAAAATCATGGACCATCCTTAAACTCTTTAAAACTGAATTTTAAAATAAAGCATTCCTCATCTCATAGAAAATGAGATCTTTCTGTTCCTAATAACCCGAAGTAGTCACTCGCCAAATTTCCTCAAAACTGATGCTGTTCTACCACCATGGTGAGCAGAAAAAGTTCCAATAAAGATCAAGGAAACTTTGAGAATTTATTCTCTCCCAAGATATAGTTATAGACGTAAAAAGTTTAAACCACAACTGAATTATATCAGATGTCGACTTTTCAATGAGCTATATATAGACGAAGCTAGTAGTTGAATCTTGCTTGAGATATTATCTTCCAAATCATCCCATCTCCCAACCAAATATAGAAAGACTTAAAAGAAACTCAAAGACTCCTAACCCCAAATCTTCCCATCTCCTTTAAATGACAAAAATAGAAATTGTCAACCCCCAAAAGTAGAGCTGAAAATGGTAACAATCCGCAAATTTGACGATGGACAAATCCTACCTCCATAATGAATTCAACCATTGAACTGAAACATCTTGAAAATCTTATTGGTGTTTGTCATGGAATTAGAGGTTCATGTATGAACGTATTGTGTTGTTTTAACCCTTCCTATGGCTCAAAACTTGCAGGCTACCAACCATACAGCAGGAAGTGCAACAGCGAAAACTACTATACATGGGTCTCTATCTTCTAATATGGGGAGAAGCTGCCAACTTAAGATTCATGCCAGAATGCCTGTGCTATATTTATCATCATGTATGTTTCTAGATTGTGCCATCTCTTGATACTTGCTCTGCCTCATATGTTAAAATGGCAATGCTTAACCATTGGAGCAAGTTTTTACAGAAATGTGCCTTAAAATGATTGCCATGCTTTACATTATCTTTGAAGTGTTATTGTAATTATGAGAGATTAACCGACAGCTATAGTCCATTTTATATGCTTGAAATTGAGAGGCTGAGACATCATGACTTTAAATTGATTTAAACTGCAATTGGACAGCTGTCATAGATTAAGCTAGTGTCAATTGCGCACTTATAACTTTTGTTATATTTACATAATTGTTTTGTTCTAAATGTTTATCAAACATAGTTTACCTGTAAATTTGAGCTTTGCAAAATTGTCTATTGCAATTGATTTTAATAGGAAATTTCTAAGGAGTTAATGGATAGATTGATGTTTTCAACTTACATGGAGCCAAAGTTAAAAATGCCGTTTGGAGACTTGTTTCAGTGCTTCAGATAAATGCTTCATGAGTATATTCTGCTTAGTTAGTGCTTTGCTTATATGCTTGCTGTTCTTTTTTAGATGGCATTTGAGTTGTATGGTATGCTTGCTGGAAATGTCAGTCCCATGACGGGAGAAAATGTAAAACCAGCCTATGGAGGTGAAGAAGAAGCTTTCTTGAGAAAAGTAGTTACCCCTATCTATGAAGTGATAGCCAGGGTATGTGTGCAATTTTATTTTCTCTGATAGGCCAATAAATGTTTGTGTTGTATTTTCCTTGTTGGTTATACCCGGGTTACGTCGGGCCGGGCTTTTTGAAAATAATAATTTTTTATTTTTTAAGTGATAGCCAGGGTATGCGTGCATTTTTATTTTCTCTGAAAGGCCGATAAATGTTTGTGTTGTATTTTCCTTTTTGGTTATACCTGGATTACGTCGGGCCGGGCTTTTTGAAAATAATAATGTTTTATTTTTTAAAAATAAAATAATAATTATTTTTTGATACTTAAAAATGAAAAAATTAAGAATGTCAATATTTTTAGTGTTTTTTTTGGATTGTACCTTAAAAATGTAGTTATAAATATATTTATTTAAAATTAAAAATTAATTTATATAATTAAAAATATATATTTTATCTATAAAAATTGGGCTTAGTTCTGGCTCTTCTTGGGCTTTTTTGCCTAAGCCTGGCTTGGAAATTAAAATTTTGCCCTAGGGCTGGGTGGGCCTCAGGCTTTTCTGCCACCCCTAACTATTTCCTTCTAACTAGTTATTGGAAAAAATACCATTATGACATTGCTTGACAGGAAGCTGAAAGAAGCAAACGAGGAAAATCAAAACATTCTCAATGGAGGAACTATGATGATTTAAATGAGTACTTCTGGTATTAGACTTCTAATTTGTTGCATTTTCTTTTTCTGAATGTGCTTTTAGAGATTAATTTACCATTCTTTAATTACAGGTCGGTTGATTGTTTCCGGTTAGGTTGGCCTATGCGTGCAGATGCTGATTTCTTTTGTCTACCTATTGAACACCTCCGTTTTGAGAAAAACGACGTAAGCAATGCTTGTTAATTACTCTATTTTCTCCCTTTTCCTTCTCATTTTCTGTATTCACCCAGTTCAATAGCCACACAACCAATTAAATTTGCCTTGAAGCTCCCTCCAACGAATTCATAATTTTAATGAATCTTGATATATAATCCAAGTAAATCCAGTTTTCAAGACCTTAAACATATATAATGATATATATAAGTTCCATGTAGCTCTGCATGTGCATCACCATATTTACTTATCAAACTTGTAATGTGGATTTCGATTTACCATCAAAACAAAAAGCTTATGTTGATCACAAAAAAGAAAAGAAAAAACAATTTCTTGAAGCTGCCAGGCTTGGGTTCTATTGGTAGTTTTATGCTGGTGAAGTGGTGATAATGGGTGTTCAGCTCCATGGATTCTGTGCTTAGAGAAGTTTGTATTCTCTTATTTAGGGCAGATACTCTCTTGTTGAGTGACATATCTTTCCAATGACTTCCCTAGAATTATTTTTGGTTATTAAGTATTAATTAATGAGATGCAACATAATCAGAAGTGTATCTTGTAATGCAACTTTTTCCATCCAGTCACATAATGTTGTCTAGTAGATTCTATTCATCAGGTTAATGGTAGTTATGCTGTTGACAATGTAATAGTACAAGTCAGTGAATTCTCCCTTTTACAATATATTATGCTCAGTGTTATCAAAGGCGCGCCTAGGTAGAGGCGCTAGCCATTGCGCCTAGAGGGTATCCAGGCGAGGCGACGTGCATCAGGCGCGCGCCTGATGCCAATGAATGAGGCACGCCTTTGGCGCATAATGCCAAAAATCTTGGTTTTTGACCCGATTTCGTTGATTAAAGCTCTTTTTTGTACTTTTTTGGTTTTTTCCAGCATAGAGTTAAAAAAAAAAGAATAATAACAATAAATCTCATAATTTAACTTAATTTATTTACTTTTGACATGACTCTTAGATAATTCGTTGGGATTGTTTAAAATTATAAGAAAAATTTATATTTTGTAAAATATAAATGTTTGCCATAATAATTAATAATAGATCATACATTTATAATTATTGGGAACATAATTTTAACCAAAGATTAAACTAGTCAATAATAAAATTATACATAAGACAATATAAGTAAATATTAATATCTTAGTTATTATAGCAACTTAGTTATGAAAATAGTGATGTATATAAATTTAATTGAGTGCAATAATTTATAAATGTTTTGTCATAATTTGGTCAAAATATTAAAAAATACTCAAAACAAAATGATTAGAAGAATATACATGTTCCTCTTTCTAATTGAAAAATTATATATACAAATATGCGCCTCACATTCCTGAGGCGTGTGCCTTGCGCCTGAGGCGCTCGCCTATGCTCCAGGACCTTTTGCGCCTCGGTGCGCCTTTAATAACACTGATTATGCTTTTAAGTTTTATTTATTTTCAATGAAGTGCACTAACATGAAGCCATTGGTTGCAATGATTGTCTTGATATTCAGGAAAACAAGCCAGCTAGTAGAGATCGATGGGTGGGGAAAGTCAATTTTGTAGAGATACGCTCGTTCTGGCATATTTTCAGAAGCTTTGATCGGATGTGGAGTTTCTTCATTCTGTGCTTGCAGGTACATCTCTTTGCTTCCTTTTTTCCCCTTTGTTTGATTTTCCGTATTTTTCTATTTCTTTCATGTTTAATCTCACAATTTTGTTGTCGATGGTGCTTGTTTCATGCAAGATTATGATTATTGTGGCTTGGAATGGTTCGGGAAACCCGAGTGCGATATTTGAAGTTGATGTATTCAAGAAAGTATTGAGTGTCTTTATAACTGCGGCAATACTGAAGCTTGGGCAAGGTAAGCATTGGCATTAACATTTTACAGTCTTTGAGTTGTTTTCTGAACCATCACACTGGTGTATCCTCTATGCATTGTTTTTAAACCTTCTTCTGTAAATATAAATTATATAATGTACCTGTTGCTCTTATCATTAAATGGATATTCTGGATTTGTTCTGTTGTTCTCCCGCTTGTTGTCTCTGTTTAATTTCTATCTAAACAATCTAAAACAATCTTCATTCCTTTTCCCTCTTTTTTATATCTGTCCATATAATAGTTAAAACATCATGAACTCATGGTTTAATTATTTTCATGCTGATCGATTGGTTTGAAACCATTATCAGTCAATTGATGTCACTATGTATTTAACAGTGTCAATAGACTGGATTTCTGTTAATGGATGATTTCTCTGGTATCTGAATCAGCTATCCTTGATGTGATCCTCAATTGGAAAGCACGGCGAAGCATGTCATTCCATGTTAAGTTAAGATACATTTTGAAGGCTGTCTCAGCTGCTGCATGGGTGGTTGTGCTACCAGTCACTTATGCCTATACTTGGGAGAATCCTCCAGGATTTGCTCAAACCATCAAAAGTTGGTTTGGCAATACAGCAAATTCACCTTCCTTGTTCATTTTGGCTGTCGTTATTTATTTGTCACCAAATATGCTCTCTGCTGTTTTATTTCTTTTCCCATTCATTCGTCGGGTGCTGGAGAGGTCCAATTACAGGATTGTAATGCTCACTATGTGGTGGTCACAGGTTTGTAGATTTTCCTTCGAACATTTATTATCTATATGGTTTGCCTGGCATTTTGTCTAGAATATCTTGATTGAAAAAGAAATAGGCTGCTTACTATTCTCATATTATTTCATTTACGAGTATGCCTAATGCCTTTGCATCTTGCAGCCTCGGCTCTATGTTGGGAGGGGAATGCATGAAAGCGCATTTTCTCTCTTCAAGTGAGAATTTAAAATTTAAAATTTAAATTAAATTATATATGAAATACATCTTGAATATATATATTTTTTGTAATTGATTTCTGATTTTCGTTCTTTGTACTTTCAGGTATACACTGTTTTGGTTTCTTCTTATAGTTACAAAGTTGGCATTTAGTCACTACATTGAGGTTTGTTTTCATTTATACTTGGAATCTCCATTGCTTAATCCTGCTAGTAGTGAATTGAGTGATTTCATAAGTATATATGCACGCAAGCCTATTACGATTGTCGATACACCATCAGTCCAGAATCTTAAGCTGATGAAAAAGGGGTCCAACATTAGAATATTTAACACCTTTCACAAGCATGGTTGAATTCAATCAACAAAGTATGTGGATCCAAAAGGACACAAGATGTCTGTGAAAACCCTTAATCCTGAAAGCATAAGTTGATAGTAAAGGACCTGAAATCTACGATTTCACTTTATACCTCCAGAGGTATGGCCGAGTTTAACAGACTTGTCATGTGACTCATGTCAATCCAAGCATACACATCCTATTACGACTGTTGATACACCATCAGTCTTATGCTGATGAAAAAGGGTCCAACATTAGAATATTTAACACCTTTCACAAGCATGGTTGAATTCAATCAACAAAGTATGTGGATCCAAAAGGACACAAGATGTCTGTGAAAACCCTTAATCCTGAAAGCATAAGTTGATAGTCAAGGACCTGAAATCTATGATTTCACTATATACCCCCAGAGGTATGGTCGAGTTTAACAGACTTCATGTCAATCCAAGCATACACATAAATTTTGAAAAGTCGAACATGTGTTAAATCCATGTGTATTATCATTTTGTGTTTGGAGCCATATGAAAATACATTTTTTAATGCATGTAATGGAACATGGTGGAACTTAGAATTGGACGTAATATTATCGTAAGCTCATAAGACTTGGTTCATCAAAAAAGACCATATAGAACAAAGGTTGAGGTAATGGTGAAGCATCAATCCGAGTTGCGCTATAACTAATTTTGGTTGATTTATTTTTATAGAACTGCTATAGTAAATTTGAGTATTGTGCTATTATAGCCGAGTATCGATTCTACATTTACTTGTTTTAACATTACAATCCTATTTTGGTTGCAGATAAGACCTTTGGTGGGTCCAACAAAAGACATCATGCGTGTTCACATAACCGATTTCCAGTGGCACGAATTTTTTCCTCGTGGTAATGAACATATGAAAATACATGATTTACATGCGTACCTCATTCATCTTCAAGAAGGGGATGTTTATAATTTTGTTGCTTACTTTGCAGCAAAGAACAATATCGGTGTTGTGATCGCTCTTTGGGCTCCAATTATTCTTGTAAGAGTAATTCTTGTTTTCTTGCTAATCCAATATCTGTTTCATTCTGCTCGTGTAGTGTAAGTTCTAATAGGTTTTTATGTTTTTCATTCTAGGTCTATTTTATGGATGCCCAGATTTGGTATGCTATATTCTCCACTATATTTGGAGGCATTTACGGTGCATTCCGTCGTCTTGGTGAGGTTAGTCAAACTGCATTCACTCTGAAATTAAGTTTTGTTTTCATGTTTCCACTCATCTTTATTAGCTTAAGCTTTTGGTCAAGTGGTAACTTAACTAGAGCTAGTTTTAACTTAGCTTAAGCCTTTGAACCTCCCCACGTGATTATATTTGTCTGCTTACTATCTTTGTATGGGCTTGGTTTCTGTCTTCTATTCTGTATCTGTTTGGGTCTGGTCCATGTGGCAAGCCTATTTTGTACCTGTCTTTCATGTGAGGGGGCCAATTGGATCTTAAAACTGTTGTTTGGACCCTTACCTAGCTTAAGCTGTAGCATTATAATCTCTCCTTTTATGTTTTTATATTATGGTTAATTATCATCAGGCCATCGGTTGTGATATTTATATTACAATCCAAGTGCTATCTCTGTTTATGCTATACAGTAAAACTAATTCTTGCTATACTATACACAAGGTAACATGTTTTATTTATGCATTTTAACATTCATGCCATTCAAGAAAACTTTCACTGCAATTGTTTTGCTGCTCAATATTGAAACTTTTACATCTGGAGATACAAGTTATTTTTACTTTCTTGGTGTGTATGTGGCGGTGCTCTAACTTTTTCTACTCGTTCCAGATTCGAACACTAGGAATGCTAAGATCTCGTTTTCAATCACTGCCTGGTGCATTTAATGCTCGTTTGATTCCTGAAGAGAGGAGTGAGCCAAAGAAGAAAGGATTGAGGGCCACTTTCTCTCGCAACTTTGCTGAGGTTAAATTTTTTATGTATTTTATACCATTCACGGCTTCATTATTTGGCAGAAAAAATCTTATAAAAAAGCCATTGTCTTGAGTTATGTACATTGGGCTGCTGCAGATCCCGTCAAACAAAGAAAAAGAGGCTGCAAGATTTGCTCAGCTGTGGAACAAAGTAATCACTAGCTTCAGAGAGGAAGATCTTATAAGCAATAGGTATATGATGTTTTCGTGTATCGCGTATTGCTGATTATAGATGTTGCAAAAACTTGTCAATTCCTCTAGCTCTTTTTGTGCCCTGTTTGTGCTGGCATCGTGAGCTTGGTTTATTTTCCATCTTCAGGGAAATGGACCTACTGCTTGTTCCATATTGGGCTGACCGTGATTTGGACCTTATTCAGTGGCCTCCCTTCTTACTTGCTAGCAAGGTTTGCTTCACTATACTTTCTTTGGAAAATCGTTAAAACCTGTCTGTCGAAATATTAACAGTATTGCTGCTTTGTAGATACCAATAGCATTGGACATGGCTAAAGACAGTAATGGCAAGGATCGAGAGCTGAAAAAAAGAATTGAAGCTGATAATTACATGTCCTGTGCTGTCAAGGAATGTTACGCTTTATTTAGGAACATCATTAAATTCTTGGTTCAAGGAAATCGTGAGAAAGAGTAAGACATGACTCAATTTACTGTGCTGCATTTTGGCTTGTTAAGATTGGTACAGGGTCAAGTCTATATGTTTCTAATGTCATTGCTGTTTTTACTATTGGTACTCAGGGTTATAGACTACATTTTTGCTGAAGTTGACAAACATATAGAAGCTGGTAATCTTCTCATTGAATACAAGATGAGTGCTCTTCCTAGCCTCTATGACCACTTTGTGAAGCTGATCAAATATTTGGTACACCAATTGTATATGTAGTTTGGGTATTTTCTAGTAAAATTTATCTGGGTTTAATGGTGCTAAATCAGACACTTTAACTTTTGCAGTTAGATAATAAACAGGAGGACAGGGATCAAGTTGTAATTCTTTTCCAGGATATGCTCGAGGTTGTTACAAGAGATATAATGATGGAGGACCAAATATCCAGGTTTTATATCTTGATATGATTGTCTGCTTTCATCTAAACTGCACATCTATACTGCAGTTCGTTTCATATGAAGCTTTCATCTTTCTTAAAATAGTTTGGTAGATTCAATCCACGGCGGATCTGGGCATGAAGGGATGGTTCCTCTTGAACAACAGTATCAGTTATTTGCATCTTCTGGAGCTATCAAATTCCCTATAGCACTAGTGACAGAAGCTTGGAAAGAGAAGGTGAGTTCGAGAACTTTCCATATTATTTATAACACAATTTTTTTGTACATGTAACCTTTTATACCTCCTTTTATGTGCAGATCAAACGTCTTTATCTGTTGCTTACCACAAAGGAATCTGCTATGGATGTACCATCCAATTTAGAAGCTCGGAGGCGCATTTCTTTCTTCTCAAATTCATTGTTTATGGACATGCCTGCAGCACCTAAAGTTCGCAATATGCTTTCTTTCTCGTAAGTTCTCTTTCTGTTCATTTGCCAATGGCACTGCATTTTGTTTCCGAATTACTGATATATGGCTCAGGCAAACAAGTTCAATGAGCCTTTCATCCCAGTTCTGCTATTGGTCTGTGACAATCCTCTGTGAATTACCCAGTGTTGTTAAGGTGAGAGGCGCACTGAGGCAACGTGAGCCTAAAAAGCGAGGCGAGTTGAGGCGCATATTTATTAATGCACACAGCCTCACAGACGTGTAGTATTTCTATATATATATTTATATTTAATGGTATTATTTGTCAAATAATACCATTATAATCCATTATTGAATTTTTCTATTGGTTCCCTCGCCTCACTGTGCTTCGCCTCGCCTTATCAACGTCACCTTGCCTTAGCTGTCTTGAGACGCATGGCTGAACGCCTCATGCCCTCTCTCCTCGAGGTGCTCCTCAAGTCGCCTCTAACAACACTGGAATTATCTTATCTTCATGGTTGCTACTGTTAGTTCTTACGTGATATTAATAGCTATTTATCAGGTAGTATCAATTGGTTGGGGAATTCTGAAGTGCAAGGATTGGCTTTTTCTTTTTCCATTATTCTCAAAATCCGTAATGGTCATTGACATTCTCTGAGCTTGATGGCAAGAAAAATATGCTTATAATGTTATGACCTATAAAAGAGATCTTAGAAATTTGCTACTGTCATTTAGATGTTTACTTCGTCTGTGTGTGAGAGAGAGATCTGATTTTATTGTGGATGTCAGTATCTCAATGAATTGAGTCCAACAAACCCGAGTATAGCAGAGCGCTGTCTGTGGACACTTTTCACGACACCGTGGACTGAAAGTTTTAAAGCACGTAGTATTTATAAACTCGATAAAACTTTAATACCTTGAAGTTTTCTGATCCTCAACATTCTATGATGCTTATGCCATATGTATTCATTTTGCCTTTTAGTCATATTACTTGTCAAATAATAAATAACATTGGCTATGCGGATAAAATCAGTAGAATTTTCATCCTTTCTCGTATTGAAGTTAGTGAGGAGCTAGATAGCCTTATTGGTTATCAGATGATTTATGATTAGCCCTTGTTGCCCCATGTTGACTGCATCGGCATATTACCATTTACTGCTGTGTTACATTTTTTACAAATTTAAAGTGTCTACCTACTGGAAGCGGAATCTGTTCATATAATAAAAAATGGAGTTATTTGATGAGCCAAACTGTCCCACGTGAATATAACAATGTTAAATAAACACTGTACATTAAGTGACTTGGTCATAAATTGTACAATATTGTTATTAGCTAGATAACTACACTGCAGTTCTTTAGGAAAGTCAAACTAGTTATTTCATGCATTTCTGATGTTTTATTTTTCCTTGGTAGTGTTTTGACTCCCTACTACACTGAGGAAGTTCTCTTCTCCACACATGATCTAGAAGAGCCTAACGAGGATGGTGTTTCAATCCTCTTCTATCTGCAGAAGATTTTTCCAGGTTTTTATTTTGCTTCTATTGCTAGCCTCAATGTATTTAACTCGAATTTTATCTTTAAAATGTCTTTAGTGATAATTTCTCATCGATAACTTAGATGAATGGAACAACTTTCTTGAGCGAATGAAATGCAATAATGAAGAAGAACTTAAAGAATCTGATGACTTAGAAGAAGAACTTCGTCTCTGGGCATCATACAGGGGCCAAACTTTGACCAGGACTGGTATTTATATGCTTGTTTCTTCATTTCTTTATGCTTGAATACTTGTATAACATTGGTTATAATTTCTGCCGACTGTCTTTTCCCTTGCTACTGATTGATACTATTTACAAATTTCAGTAAGAGGTATGATGTACTATCGGAAAGCTTTGGAGATTCAAGCCTTTCTAGATATGGGTAAACATGAAGGTAATTACTCTCTTTGTTTGAAATGGCAGAATAGTTAATTCTCTGCTTATTAGTAATTCTTGATTTTACATGATAATTAAAAAGCAAAACGTACGTTTATATTTTCTCTCTTTCAAATTAGTGTATATCAGTAAATAGTTGATGTTGTTTCCAAGAAAAAGGTAAATAATTGATGTTTGCATTAATTTGCTGTATCTACTTA
>SKCR01023895.1:0-48874 GCA_019454045.1 Zanthoxylum bungeanum | reverse complement strand
ATCCCCGGCTGTCTCAAACTCTTACAGGAAATGTACTCCATGGATTCGAACCTATGACCTCAAGATGAGATTCTGAATCCTACACCATCAAGCCACGTCCCTTGGGGACCACAAACTGTATGTTACAAATCAACAAATGCTAACTCACTTAATCAAAATTTATCTACTCCATAAAGTAGGTATTGAGTTCAATTCATCATGGTGGTGTAAGTAAATAAAGAACTCATAATTATTATCTTTTAGACCTGTTCTATTGGCCTATGACCCTTGTTCGGATATGGCTCTATAAGCTTTCAGACCTTATCATCAACTCTTCCGAGCCTTAATCAATGGTAATCTGTCAAGCGAAACTAGTCTCTATAGATGCGGTAGGGACGTTCGGATTCTCTTTTTCTTTATCATAAAATAACAAAATATACATATAAAGAAGAGATTTAAACCTTCATTTAAAAAAGTAATTTTGTTACTAGGTGTTGTGGCATATATGGTGTTTGATAAAAATACCACTTAGCGCACATGTATTATTTCATGTAACCAATATTATTATCTCACATAAGTTTGTACATGAAGTTTGTGTGCACTCTAACATTATTCTCAAGTTAAAATGCTTTTTTTTTTTAAGAAAGCAATAAACCAATAATTGTAGCCATATCAACAAACAAAGAGTTTTTTTGTTAAACTAAAACAGTAGTTTAATTACTAATATTCGAATATAATACAATTGTCCTCGTGCCTATGAATATATATACATGCATGAATTTAATTAAAGTATAAGATTTAGCATAATTTCAAGCCAAAATAGCATAACTTTAATTACACCGCCCCTTGTAAAGTTCAGTGAAACAGCAGCTCCACCCTCATGCAGTTTTTAACTAAAAAAACCAGCAGCGTTTCTCTATCTTTCAATTTTGACGTTAAGCATTCGTGTCTACACTAGGTTCCCATTTCTGCATGGCCTTTCCTTTTTATTTATTTATTTATTTATTTGGTCGACCAATTAATAAGCTCTCTATTATGGTCTTCATTAGATAAAGTGTGTCATTATATTATCATTAATTCAAACTTTTTTTTTCATTTTTATTTAAAGAAAGATGCTGCATGGAAGTTTCCAAAGAATGAATCATAATGTGAGTGAAAACGATCGAAGAGTGAAAAGGGAGAGTTCCGGAGAATTCAAAAACAAGAATTGATTCTTATAACTAATAATAATAAAAAATAAATAAATAAATAAAAAAGAGAGGCTCTCGTCATTACTGACAAATGGCAGATGTACATAGAATGTTTCAAAATGTTTGCCAAAATTGGTCAAAGCCGGAAGCCTTGTAGATGCTGCGCATGTGATGAAGAGGCTTAATTTCAAAGTTCGGGCGGTCGAAGATTGTCAAAAAAGAGAGAGTTAGGCAAAATTAAACATCTTTTATTGATGAACAAAAATTGAAAGAC
The DNA here is from genome assembly GCA_019454045.1 of Zanthoxylum bungeanum. Lineage (NCBI taxonomy): Eukaryota > Viridiplantae > Streptophyta > Magnoliopsida > Sapindales > Rutaceae > Zanthoxylum > Zanthoxylum bungeanum. The sequence goes on along the minus strand of SKCR01023895.1, from coordinate 47,431 downwards.
TTTTAATTTAGACTTTAGAATAACTTTCTGGTTAAGCAAAATAATTATTTTGGCACGATGCTTTTAGTTTCTATAACTAGTTACATGCATGTATTATTGTTCAAGAAGTTGCAATTATGATACATTAGTGGAATGTGTCTCATTGATTCAACTATTTTATGTTCAAGACCCACCTTAAATTATCTTAAATTTTATAAAACCTTAAATAAGTTTTTAAAATTAGTTATTTACCAATAAAAAATATGTATATGTGATCATATTATATATTAAAAACCGACATTTATCTGGATTCAAATATTCTAATTTTAAGGATCTCAATCAATTAGCCGTATCATCACCCCTTAAAACCACCTCTCTCTCTCTCTCTCTCTAGGTTGAACATATGTATCTTGGACCTTTGATTACAGAATTTGAAATCATGCATGTGGGCAAATCATTACAATAATTTATAGTAAATAGTTTGTTTCTGTCTCTCAATAATGTTTTTTTGCCTACTAGTAGATGGTGACGTACTCATAAGCACCATGTGTGTACACTGAATTTATGGTACCATGGGCACTAATTATTTACATACTAAAATACCTCTTAGGATTTTTCAAAAAAATAGAAATAAAATAAATACTTATATATGTGTGTGTATATCTTAGGGTTTGTTCATATTGAGAATTTGATCCTGATCTGGTTCACAGCGGCGGACTTATGTTGTGGCGAGTGGCAAGGTAGTAATTTCAGAAGAGTTGTAACATAAATTTTGCTTATTATAATCTAAATAACCTTTGAATACATTAATTTTGGGCCTTCTAATTTTTTATTTTTAATTTTAGCTTCATCAAGTTTGTAAGATTTTCATTCTAACCCCATTAATTCTAAATTTCGATTTCACCGCTTCTGGTTGGAAATATTCTAAAATATAATGAAAAGTATCTCATCAGACATGTAACAATCTAATAATACATTACCAAAAAAAAAAAAAAAATTACTCCAGTCAATAACTTGCATTATAAAACGTGTACATCAAAAATTTAAAATTTAATAATTGTATCTTTAAAGTTTACAAGACAAACATGTAAAATCCAGATTTTGACTACTGTAGTCAATTTAAATTTCAAATCAACTTTTGTTTCACAATATATATATGTGTGTGTATTAACAACACCACAATACCAATAATTAAGAGTTCAATTTTTCAAATTTAAAGTCGAACTATGTAAGTAATAGTAATGCAAAAGGTATAAGAGGCTTAAGGTACTGATTATTAACTTCATTAGTAAGTTGAACTGATAAAATTTATTGTTGGAAAATTTTTAAAATAAAGTAGAGATATCATATGATATACGTAATAATCTAATATATTTTTGTCATGAGTAATAATATATAGAAAAATTACCAAATACCATATAATATGGTTAGTGGTACATATTATGTTACTCATGCCTCCGTTGTATAATAAAATTACTTGTTGAAATGGAACCATAGATTTGTTTGGAGTTCAAATCTCATCACCTTAGTGGAGAATAGGGTTGGTATTAGAATTTGGGATAATAAAAAATTGTCAAGAATAAAATTATAGTTAGGATTTGAGATAATTTTTTATCTCGAATAAAATATCGAACTGGGATTCAGAGAAAATTTTCATCCCAATTTCAATTTAACCTAAAAATCCCTAATTTAGACGAGGATTTAGGATTCCAAATCATTCAGTTTGAGATTTTAGATGATTTTTTTAATCTCAATTCAAAAAATTGGTGAAAAATCGTGAAGATTTTTTGTCTTGAATCAAAATGAGAGTCCTGATAGTCATCAAGAGAATGGATGTGTTGTGTCCAAACTATTAATTAAAAAAAATTATGATAATAACAACACAAATTAACTGTATGCTTAAAATTAGGGGTGGCACAATTCGGTATAATTATAAAAAAAAATATAATTACAACTATTCGATTTTTTTAAGTAATTGTTTGGTTTTTTTCTTTTAAAAAATATTATAATTATTTTTAATTGTCCATTCATTTTTTTTTTCAATTATTTTAACAATAACAATAAAAATTGAAAAATTAATAATATTCATTAAATCTAATATTTATTCAAATTTTATATACTATAACTTTTAATTATTACAACTACACCAATATAAACATTTCATGATATACATTTATCATTTAAATAATTAAAATATAGAAAAATAAAAAAGGAACCTAACCAAAACAAAAATAAAAATAAAAATATTTCATGAAATTAATCATCACTAAACACCAAAAAAATTAATAATATAACAAATATAAAATATAAAATAACAAACAAAATGATTAATTTTTTTTTAAAAAAAAGTAATAAAATCAAATTATTCAATTAATTTGGTAAAGTTCAAATTTTTAGTAAAAATTAAACTAAATCAGTTCGTTTAATTTTTTATTTAAAAAATCTAATAGGTATTTTTAAATTAAAAAATTATCAATTCAGTTCAATTTTTAATTTTTTTCTTCCGCCAAAATTTATTCTCAAAAACATTGCACGTGCAAGTGGAAGAATGCCTGCCTGTTTAGGGGTGGACAAAAAAAACCGACCGAACCGAACCAAACCGAACAGATTTTACGGTTTTTTTTCAAACGGTTCGGATTGGCCCACCCCAAACAGTTTACGGTTCGGTTCAGATGCTAAACCGAACCGCACCTGTTAAACCGAACAGAACCGTTATAATTAAAAAATTATATATTTTTATAAAAAGATTTGCATTTTTCTTTTAATTTTACTTTATGTTTTCTTTTTATTAGTATGTTAATATTTTTATTCTTAATTTTTTTGTTAATATTTTTTTTGTTAATACTTTTATTCTTAAATTTATTTGTTAATAATTTTATTCTTAAATTTGTTGTTTTATGGTTTATTCTTGAAAGTAAGCTGTTTGATTTGTCTCTTAATTAAAATGATGATAACATCATTATTCGAGGTAATTTTTAAAAAATATAAGAATTAATTATGCCTCATTTTTCAATCCTCTATTGAGTGCATGTGTTCTCTGGAGTCACAGCTTACACCGTAGCATTTCATACTATTTGTTCGCTAGACTATTTTTTTTTCTTAAGTGGATGAATTTTTTTAATTAGAATAATCCGTAAACCGAACCGAACCGAACCAAAAACCGCTGGTTTAAAAAATTTTCAATCTGAACCAAACCGTTATTTAATGGTTTGGTTTAAGAGATAAAATCGGACCGTAAAATATGATTTGGTTCCATTTTTGCTAAAAACCGAACCAAACCGAACCGCGCCCACTCCTACCTGTTATCATCGATTAATTCGTGTGACTTGACTTTTATGCTTATTTCTATGAGATTTGATTGGGAGTCATTAAGGCAGTGATACATCCATGTCCATGTCCACGTAACCCCACTACATCATTTTCAGCTTCAGATGCCCACCTGCTCTCCCATCGCTCGTGCGCGGGCTTCGCGTGCTGTGCCTGTGAACTGACCAATGCCCATTTTTCTTTTCTTGTGCATCACTTCACTTCACTCAATTTTTTGACTAGATATTTTCTAAATTTAGACCAAATTAATTTGGCTTTTTTTTTTTTTCCTGAATAAATTAATTGTCCAACCTTTCTAATTTTTAATGTACATTTATTTCTCTCAATTTTTATATTTCATGATTTCAAAAAGAGATAATCTCATCTCATGGGCCAAATATGACATCTAAATGTGCAGTGAAAAATGTTCCATGTGTTTAACGAGCCAAATTAACAAACCTATGTCGCGAGGTGTCATAGGCTACAAAATAATCTATAGTTTTTACAGTATCACGTAAGAATTTTTTTACCATATGCCACCGATGCCGTTTATTGATTTGTAGGAAATCAAGTCTATTGACGGTGGGTTTTTTTTTTTTTTTTTTTTTTTTTTTTTTTTTTTTTTATCAAGCTTTTTATCTCAATGAAGGTTGAAGATTATTGTATGACCATCCAATCTAATGGATAGAAAGGTCCAAAAACCCAGAGGTAAAATGAAGGTTGAAGAAATGGTCTGACCATAATATGTGATGAGGTGTTCTCCATAAAGAGAGATTCTGAGGTGAGACAAGTGATGATGGTACCTGACCCGCTCACATTAAAGAGAGTTTTTGGGGTGCTCGGAGAGTTTGTTCAGCCCGACCCGATGAAGTATGATCCGTATGGGGCAAACAACCCGACCCGACAACTTTGAAGTCTGGATTTGAAAGAGTACCATTTTTCTCGATTGCCCGACCTGAGGAACGAAGATGGGATGATGACCGACCATTTCGATAGCATCATGATATATTCCATACCTGGAAAGGAGTGCATCTAGAATACTAATGATGAAACAAATAAAGTAGCGGTTCACAGTGTTCATAGCCCTGTCAATTGCCATAGGCCGGTGTAGTGACAGAGCAGTGACTGCTAAAGGCCAGTATAGTGGCAGGGAAACAAGCTTATTTGATTGGCTAAGAAGGTGGTGGAAGCAATGATTTAGGGTTGTAATGATGATTCAGTGACATAAGCTGAAGTTAGGGTCGGTTGCAATATTGGTTTTGATGACCTATATAAAGGGGTAGAAGACGCATTAGAAATGATTAGCAATTTTTACATTTCACAATACTTGTAAATTCAGAGTAAAACTAGTAAAACATGCTAGTCATAGAGAGAGAGAAAGTGAATCGTGTACCTGGCCACATTGTATACCCCGAGGTTATTTGTTGTGTACCAAATGTAATTTCTTTGTTAGGTGCTTGGGTCGGTATTTGCCCGAGACTAATAAAATCACCTTTTTCTCTCGTGGACGTAGGTTGGAGTCAATCTCCGCCAAACCACTTAAATCATGTCTCTGTGATTGTTTATCTTTTGCTAAGTTTGTGTGGTTCACATAACCAAACAAATTCACTATTGAGGGAGGTTTATTCGAGGGGTGAATTCCAATCTTTCCATTGGAACGAAAAATAGTCATAAACTATTGGCGCCATATGTGGGGAACAGTGCGAAAAACAACAACACACTACGATGATGGCATGATACGTAAATCATAGGGGCGAGGAGGCATCGACAGTTGATTGGATGCAATAAATGGAAGTAAGTATGCGACTGTAAAAATGAGAAAGCCAAATAAGAGAGGGATGTCACTAAAACCTTCATAAAGAAAATTATGGAGAAGATTGAAAGATTGAAGAAAAGGTCGGGGGAACAAGCTCCTGCAAGGCCTAGTCGTACGAAGGAAGACATCGACAATGGAAATAGAGTAGCCGGTAGAGAAGGGGAGCAAGAGATCAGAAGGAGGAAACAACATAAGGTGAGATAAGTAGTTGTGGATAGTATCGCGCTATTAGAGAAGCCTCTGGAGATGCATAACAATATATGAATACCCAAATCACTAAGCAGCAGCCCTTGTCAATATGATTCAGGGCATTATCAGGAGTGAGAACAAAGAGCTCCGCGTGAGAGGAAAGATCATGATCAAAGAGAGGACTATGATGAGATCTCCAGTAGAAGATAAGAAAATATCGAGAACCATCAGAGGAATTAGTTCAATCGACGGATGAAGAGATGAGAGATGGGAACGCGAGGAGTGCCCACGAAGATCAGGATTTGGAGACAAAATCTCCTTTTACAAAGGAGATCCTGGATGCAGAGTTTCCAAAGTGGTTTACTAAGCCCACGATAGATGTGTACAAAAGTAATATTGATCCTAAGTCACACGTAGAGAAATTTGTGCTGCTTATGGAGATTCAGAGCTTGGTCAGACAGACAATTTGTAAGAAATTCCCACTGAAGCTGCGAGAACCTGTCAGCCTGTGGTTTAAAAACTTGACATTTGGAAGTATTAGTAGTTTTTCCCAGTTGCGACAGTCCTTTGTACGTCACTTAAAAGGAGTTTGTACACCAAGAAAGATGATCGGGTCATTGAGAATAATAAAGCAACGAGATGACAAGCCGCTCAAGAGTTTTTTGGATTGATACCATAACTTGGTATTGAAGGCTGGGGCATATGAATTTACAGAAGTTCGAAGAGTCTGAAGGGTGCGCTAAGGGTTAGAAGATTGTGGTCCCACTTTAGGATTCAGAAGGTGCGAAATTATACTACAACATTGGAACAAGTTAGGAGATTTGTGTCGCTCGAAGATGAGGAGAAGATAGCCTGATTAGGTAGTGCTCGGGAAAAGAATGGAGTAAGAAAAGAAGAATGTCGAGATAGTGGCGACTGGAGAGGGCCGGGTCTGAGGCAGTAAAAGTTCAGGCCTATTGGTCAGAGGAACCCGATGCTGAAAATAATGCTCTAATTAAGGTTTCTTAAGTAATACACTGCTCTCAACATGCTTTTGTTTCAAGTGGCCCGAGAGATTCAAGATAAAGGGCTGATGATGGAGCCCGGTCATAGAAGGTTCCCATTGATAGAAGAGATAATAGGGTATATTGCTCTCACCACAATATAAAGAGTCACGGAACCGAAAGGTGCAGAGACTTGCAGGAATAGGTCGATGACCTGGTAAAAAAAGACCATCTTAAGGAGTGTATAGATCATGAAGCCATAAGAGTAAGACAACATCGAGAGCAATGACCTGTGTTTACTATTGGAGGAGGAAGAATGCTGGCGAGAGACTCAAATCAGACTAGGAAGAATTATTGTCCAATCAATGCCCTCGAGGTGCTTAATTCGGAGAGAGCCCCGATGATAGAGAAATCCCAATCGGTTCTGATAATATTCACCGACGAGGATGCTCATGAGTGAGTTACCCTCTCGACGATGGACTTATAATTACTGCCGTTAAATAGGGTCAGACATAGACATGATATTGGTGTTTCTTGGGAGTGCGGTGGATATTATATCAAATGAGGCATTGAATGGGCTGAGTGTGGATTTTACCACATTAATAAATGATTCTACTCCATTGTATAGGTTTGGGGGGGTCGACTGTTGTTCTACTTGATTGGGTGTAGCTTACAATTACCATTGGAACGAGCCCTCATACTCGGATCATAATGATGGACTTTACAATGGTAGATTATTTGGGCAATTACAAAGTGATTTTATGAAGACCCTTTATGATGAAGTCAAGAGCAACCATGTCGAGCTATTACTTGAATTTGAAATTCCAGACTGGGGAGGGAGTTAAGGTTGTCTGTAGAAGCCAGAGAATGGCGAAGATATGTTTTGCAACAACTTCAAATGAGACCTTATACATCACTAACGTTGCAGGGCAGAATAGGAAAGAGAGAGATGAGAAGTCAATGGAGGTAGAGACTACCGACCTGATGAGACTATCAAATGTGGAGAGATTGGAGAAGAGCTAGAATCAGTAGCGCTCACAGGCTTAGATCAGTTGTGAAGGTCGTGGTCGGGTTAGAACAAAGTCTGAAAGAGGAGCTCATTGAATTCCTTAAGGAATATATTGATGTTTTTGCTTGGAGTCATAAGGATATGCCTGGGATTGATCCCCGAGTCATAAGTCACCGCATGTCCATTGGTCAGGCTCACAAGGTGGGGAAGTAGAAAATAATGATCTTTAACCAAGAGCGGTATAAAGCCATCAATGTAGAGGTGGAAAAATTATTACAGGTCGGGTTTATCAGGGAAGTTATGTACCTAAAGTGGGTATCAAATGTTGTCTTGGTCAAAAAGGCAAAGAGAAAATGAAGAATGTGTATGGATTTCTTTGACTTAGCTTGCTCTAAAGATAGCTTCCCACTTCCCAAAGTTGATTAGCTAGTAGATTCAACGGTTTGTCATGGGCTTCTCTGTTTCATGAATGTGTTCTTGGGTTACAATCAGATTAGAATGTTCCCCGAGGACGAAGAAAATACATCTTTTATTATAGATCATGGGTTGTATTTCTACAAAATGATGTCGTTTGGATTAAAGAGTGCAAGGATGACATATGTCAAACAATGTAAGTTTATGTCGATGACATGATCATAATAACAGTGTTGTTCAAGGATCATCTGAAGAATCTCAGGGAAACATTTGAGCTCATGAGGAAGTATGGGATGAAGTTGAACCCGGATAAGTATGCATTCGGCATTTCATCGGGAAAGTTCTTGGTGTACGTAATCAATGCAAGGGGCATTGAAGCTAATCCCCAGAAGATCAAGGCAGTGGTATACGTGAAGTCCCCGAGGATAGTTAAAAAAATTCAGAGCTTGACGGGTCGGATTGCAACACTTAGTCGGTTCATCTCCAAGGTTGATGAGCGGAAAATATATCAATATTTACCGCCCATTTTACTTAACATTTTGTATAGTTTCTTGAGTTTTATGAACATTTTGATGTGTTTTAGTTTATTTTGCAGATAAAATAAAATTGGGACTTAATGGAATCAATCAGGACGAAATGTGGAACAAATAAGGGTAAAAATTGGACTTCACATTTTGATTTTGGAGATTGGAAACTTGAAATGACGTTCTAACGAAGTACAATTTTGGAAATTCCAACTTTGCGCAATTGTCATATTTTGGCCATAACTTTGTATTCCGATATCGGATTGAGGTGATTCAAGTTCCAGAGTAAAGAAGACTCAAAGATCTACAGCTTTGAAGTTCATAATAATTTCACATTCTGAAGTGTCCATGATCGAAATTGATAAAAACGTCCGTAAGTGTGTTATGTGTAATTATTAAAGTCATTTTCAAAACAAAATAATAATAATAAAAAAAAATGAAAATTGTCAAACTTCCACATGTTTGGTGGAGGATTTGGTGCCATGTTTGGTGTCATGTTTGGTGCCATGTTTGGTGGAGCAATTGGTGGAAAAATTGGTGGAAGCCTTTAGGTTTGCCTATAAATACCAAGCTAAACTTTGTAAATTTTTCATGTTTTCTTTGGAGGATATTTTCCATGAAAACGTAAAAGAAAGTGTCTTGTATATTTATTTAAGTTTCATTGTATTTTCGTTTTATTTAATTAATCAAATTTTGTGTGTTTTCATTTATAGCATGAGCAGGTAATCTCATTCTGCTGGGGTGAAAATGTGAGACTTTTAATATAATAAATTAGATTAATCTCCCTTATTTTAATTAAAATTTGGATTAATTAGTTACCACCTATATGTCCGGTTTAGGTGACAACCTTATTTACCGCCTATATGGTCGGTTTTACATTTCAGACGTAGTTTCCGCCTATATGGTCGGTTTAGGTAATAACCTTGTTACCGCTTATATGGTCAGTTGGACTTAATTGAGACAAATGGAATTTTCGCCTTTATGGACTGGTTAAATATAATTAATTAATCGGTAAACATTGACAATAAGGGAGATTTCTAATTTTGAAATATTAAAAGTGAATCCTTTAACCCCCATCATTTTCTTTCATTATTGTAATTTTACTTTTATTTATCTTCAAGTTATTTTTATGATGTTTTGTTTATTTAAGTGTTTAGTAATCCTAGGTATTTTTCGTAACTAAATACATAATCTGGGGTTGTGATGAATTCCAATATCACCGGTTTATAAGGGGTTATTTTGTGTCTTGGGTAATATAAATGTTTATTTATTAAGTCTTAAGCTTAATGCTTCTTGTTAACTGGCCATTAATAAGATTGATATGATAAACTTAAAATAAACTTGACGAAGGGATTTTACGTTTCAGTCCTAGACTTAATAGCCCACGATCTCCCTTAAGGATTAGATACCCCTTAATAGATTTCTTTCCAGGATAGACATATACCTGTCGGGCAGGAGTAGCCACAATTGGAACTTAATCTTAATGAATTCAGGTAACTTGGTTGACATAGACATATGATTAATTGGGTTATTTGGGTATTTGCAGCTGACCATCGACATAGGTTTTTGCATAATTTCGTGTTCCAGGTTAATAAACCGATAAATTGCACAAACAAGAGATAACCACTTCATCTTTAAAAAGATATTGGAAGAATTCACAACCCTAGATAGTTTTATAATATTGATTTCACCTTTAATTCACATTCGCACTGTTTTATTTAATTGTCTTTAGTTTAAAATCACCATCCAATCAACAATGAAATCTATTAGATACTCGTAAACATTCAACATCATAAATTAATAGCCTATGTATTAAGTCTTCGTGGGATCGATACATTTTATACTACTTGAGCGATATATGCGCTTGTGTAACATGAGTGATTTCACCGATCAAAGGTTATCGACAAGCATCATATCTTCTTTCAACTAATAAAGAAGGAAAATAAGGAGGTAGAGTGGACAAGTGAGTGTGAGGATGCATTCCAGCAGCTTTAAGAGTACTTAACTCGACCTCCGCTTCTTACTAAGCCAATCCCGGTTGAGAAGTTATTTATGTACTTATCAGTTTCACCGCATGATGTTAGCTCGATACTAGTACATGAAATAAATAGTCCAGATTCCAGTCTTTTATTATAGTAAGGCATTGTTAGATGCAGAAACTCGATACCCATCTCATTAGTTAATGGCCTTGTCACTAGTTACGATAACTAGAAAATTACATCTTTACTTCCAAGCACACCTCATCGGGGTATACACTGATCACCCCTTTAGGAAAATTTTACACAGACCCTAAGTTGTCTTATGAAATGGTCGGTAGAGCTAAGTGAATATGATATTTGTTATCTTCCATAAGTGCTCATTAAGGGGCAAGCTTTAGTAGATTTTGTGGCAGAATTCAGAGGATCACGAGTGTTGGTGGTCAGGGAAGAAGAAGAGAAATAAGAGTTGTATATAGGCAGGTCGATCAGTTCAGAGGAATGTGAGGCTGGTATTATTCTTAGCACTAAGGTTTTCATTTGAGACTACCAACAACGAAGTCGAGTATGAAGCAATTTTGGCTAGGCTGAGATTGTGTGATGCTGTCAGGGCCAGAGATGTTATGGTGAAGAGTGATTCACAATTGTCTATCAAACAATTGAATGATGACTTTCAGGCTAGGGAGTCTAATATGATAGCCTACCTCGTGGAGGTGAAGAAATTACTGGAAGGGGTAGAGAATGTAACTTTCGAGCAAATTGGTTGGGAATTTAATCAACAGACAAATTCATTGGCACGATTGGCATCCTCAATCAAGTCTATAATACCATGAGACATTCCTCGGGGAATCTTTTGACCAAAGAGCGTAAGTCCCCGGCAACGGCGCCAAAAACTTGACCGGTGCATAATCACACGCGTATAACGCAAACGCACGTATCGTTCAAGTAGTATAAAAATATCGATCCCACGAGGACTTAATTCGTACTATTGTTATTAATTATCGATACTATTTATTTACATGTATCTAATTATAGGGAGAAGGGAATGATTGCTTGATTGGTTGGTTGAATGTGGATTTGCTAAATAAAATAAAATAAAAATACAAAAGAAAATACTAAGGAAAATAACAACAGACACAAAATACCTAGGGTTGTGACTCCACACAATACTATTCTAATGATGAATTTATTATCTTATATATGTGTAATAAATCAGTTTGCTAACTTGGAACATGAAGATATACAAAAGCCTTTGTCGATGGTCAGACACAAATATCCAGTATAACTCAATTAATCATATGTCTATGTTAACCAAGTTATCTGAATTCATTAAGGCCAAGTTCCAATTATGGCTACCCAGGCCCGACAGGTATATTCCTATCCTGTAAGGAAATCTATTAAAGGGTTATCTATCCTCAAGGAAGATCGTGAGCTACTGAATCTAAGGCTGAAACCTAAAATCCCTTTTCCAAGTTCATTTTAAGTTTACCACATCAATCTTATTGGTGATCAGGCAACAAGAAGCATTAAGCTTAAGATTCAATAAACAAACTAAGGAATTACCCATTATATAATTAAATCAATTATCAAGCTTATTAATATTGTGTTTTATCACTTCCCTAGAATACTAATAAAATGCTGGGGTTAGGGGATCTACTTTTAGAAATCTCACTTTATTATAATATGGAAATTGTCAGTGTTACCCAATTAAGTTGAACCAGCCATAAATGTGGTGTTATTATTTATCCATAAACCAGCCTTATAGGTGGTAATCATCTGTCACCTAAAGACCGACCTACAAGCGGTGTCACATTATGTTACATAATTAAAACCAGCCATTAAGGCGGAATCAACTTTTAATCCATATTAAATTGAAATTTCAATATTATAAATTAAGTGAGATTAATCTACCTTTACTATTTTTAATTTAGAAATCTCCCTTATTATAATATATAAATCTGCGTGATAATTACCAACCAGCCATATAGGCGGTATCCTGATTAAGTCAAATTAATAATTAATTACCAACCGACCAATAAGGCGATATCCCATTAAGTCAGGTTAAAATTAATTTAATTAAGTCCAACCGACCAATAAGGCGGTATCCAATTAAGTTAGGTTTTAAGATAATTTATAAATTATAATTGTGGGAGATTAATCTAAATTATAAAAGTAAAAAGCTTCACCCTTACCCCAGCGGTAAATTAACTACTGAACATAAAAGAAATAAAAAGAAAATAAATAAAAATAATTACTGAAAGTAAAAATGCATAATTAAAATTACTGAAAGTAAATTACTGAAATTAAAAGTGCTGAAAGTAAAGTATTGAAAGTAAAAGTGCTGAAAAGTAAAAGTGCTGAAAGTAAAAGATACTGAAATTAAAATTAGAAGTAAAAATACATAATTTAAATATTAAAAATATTTACAAAATATATGCATCCTTTTAAAGCCTATAAAGACCCAAAGGAAAGCACACCAAATGAAATGAAATCGTTTGTAATTTATAGGCAAAAATTGCCTTAGCGCGTCGCGACGCGCCACGTGGCGCTCAATGATTGGATACTTTGATTTGTTATCTACTGACATGGCGATAATGAATATGTTGGCCCAATAGAATGCTGACACGTGACAGATTGGATGATTAACTCAATAATTATGCTGACGTGGCGATGATGTGGCGATGTGGATTGTCGGCAGCATGTGATGTTGACACGTGGCATAATGTGATTTGTGGATGATGACGTGGACGACACGTGGCACAATGACTCGGTCTGCGGCTGACGTGGCAGATACGTGGATGACACATGACTGATGATGATTGTCGGCAACATGTGATGGTGACACATGGCACGACGCACGTTAGCATATTTGCTGTGATATTGACACGTGGCATGCCCACGTTAGCAAGATCCGGCGCACGTTAGCATGATCCGGCGCATGTTAGCAAGATCAAACTTCTCAGATTTTGACACATGTCCCGGTGCATTTTAGCAGGCTCTTGTTGCACGCTAGCGGTCATGACGCGCAAAATTACCATTTTACCCTTTTGTCCATTTTTTCACTGTTTTAGCCCCAAATCACCTCCAGAGAGTCCTGAAACTTTATTTATCTACAAAATAACACAAAACACATCAAAATATTCACAAAAATCAAGAAATTATATAAAATATTAGGTCAAATGAGTGGGAAATAGTGATACATTTACCACTCATCAAGCGTGGGTGGTGGAGATGTGATGGAAGTAGAAGTAGAACCTAAGCCCCAACATTTTAAAATAGTAGTAATAAAAGTGGATCCTTTAACCCCCATCATTTTCTTTTATTGTACTTTTTTTTTTAAATTTCCACCATTTACTTTCCAGTATTTACTTTATTTAATTTTCAGCATTTATTTTCCAGCATTTACTTTATATCATTTAATTTATTTAAACTTTTACTAGTCTTAGTTATGTGTAGTAACTAAACCTGTTATCTGGGGTTGTGATGAATTCTAATATCACTGGTTTATAAGGGGTTATTTTATAGTTTGGGTAATATAAAGGTTTATTTATTAAGTCTTAAGTTTAATGCTTCTTGTTAACTGGCCATTAATAAGATTGATGTGGTAAACTTAAAATAAACTTGACAAAGAAATTTTAGGTTTCGGCCTTAGACTTAATAGCCCACGATCTTCATTGATGATAGATAACCCTTTAATAGATTTCCTTACAGGATTGACATATACCTGTCTGGCAGGGGTAGCCAAAATTGGAACTTAATCTTAATGAATTCAGGTAACTTGGTTGACATAGACATATGATTAATTGTGTTACACTGAGTATTTGTAGTTGATCATCGACAGAGGCTTTTGCATAATTTCGTGTTCCAGGTTAGTAAACCAATATATTACTCAAACATGAGATAACCACTTCATCTTTAAAAGATTTTGGAAGGATTCACAACTCTGGATAGTTTCTTAATATTGAATTTTCCTCAATCTACTTTCGCGCTATTTTATTTACTTGTTTTAATTTAAAATCACCATCCAATCAAACAATCATTCCATTAAATACTCCTAAAAATTTGGCTTCATAAATTAATAGCTTTGGTATTAAGTCATCGTGGGATCGATACTTTTTATACTACTTGAACGATATGTGCGCTTGCTGTTAGTCTCTAAGACATGCTTCCAAGATCCTAAACTTTATTTGTGTGTGAAATCATCAAGTAAGTTGCGGAAATACTTACATTGATTTGTTGAGAAATTTCAAAAACTTTTTTTTATAGGATGAAGCTCCAAGCCTTTGATTTGTTGTTAAAGCCTTGGGAGAGTTTCCCTATCACCTTGTTTGACTCTTAAAGTGCTAGCTTTCAAGAAAATTTGAAGCAAAATTTTATTCTCCAATGGAGAGAGTTTCGGCCAAGTGAGAGGGAGAGAGAGATGAGTGAATAGTGAGTCAAGTTTTTGGTTGTTGTGTGTTTAAAGGCTTCCATTAATTTTGCCAACTACTCACGTCAACTTTTGACAAGTGATGTAAGTCAAGGGTCCCACCTCTTTTAAATTCCAAATTTAAGTTGGCTTACACAACACACAACTTGACTTGGGCTCGGGTTCGTTTAATTCCGAATTAAACGAATTTGCCGTCGCTACATCATTAAATCCAATTTAATTAAATAATTATGCTTAGCAAAATTATTACGATAGTCGCTCATGAATTAATTCCAAATTAATTCGTTCGTCCGAATTAAAATCCAATTTTAATTTCGTATTGAAATCCAATTTCAATTAATATATCCGATATATTATTTTAGCCCAAATAAATAAATTAAATAGAAAAATCTAATTTAACTATTAAATTTATTTTATTGATTAATTCTAAATTAATCGCGTTATCTCTTCTATACGAATTTAATCCCAGATTAATTCTTGCCGTAATTAATCCCAGATTAATTTTCTCTCTCATAATTAATCCCAGATTAATTCTATTCGAGTCAAATGTCATTGGTGAATCTTTGGGAAGCGACCCAAGAGATTTATGGATGTATTGGCAGTAAATACGGTTGTCAGACTATCCGAACACGTGCGTATCCCGTACCACGTTCTCACCGATTTACAAGACATGGTTGGCTTCTAGCAAAACACCGTGCCTTCCCAATTCTCCAGAAATATCCGCTGAGGAATATTATTTGTATCAGGCGTAGTAATACTATGTAATACGTAATACGATCCAGTATCTGATGTCACATGCTAGGCCTAGGGCTGGCTCTGTGTCTGCCCCGTACGAAGCATATATCGGATCCCGAGTAACTAGTCTCTGTAATCAGAAAGTCATGACCTAGTCATACTTTCCCGATAGTTGCAGATTTTAAGAGTACAAGTTACGTATCCTGTGTGACCATCATCTCCATATGACTGAAGTGATACTCCCATCTTGACATCACATCCAATACACTACGATTCTCAGTAAACCCAATAGACACGTACACCTAACCTGTTAAAGCTCCAGATGACTAATATCAAAGTAAACTGATTGTCGCAAGTAATAGCGATGTAATTTTCAGGTTAAAGATCACATACACCTACCTTGATTTGGATTCCCATAGACACATAATGATACTACCAATGAGATTCCGAGTGGGTCTATCCAGAGCGAAACTGTTCCCGGTCCAACGGCTAACAGAACCTCTTATTACACTTGCATAAATATCCAATACCTAAATATATGAGAACTATGATGTTAAGCTTCCATAATGCGCACAAGTGTAATACTAGTCTATTCCGCATTATCGATGTACAGTCTCGATAATACTACGACTAGGGATATTTAATGATTAAACCATTCATGGATTAATACTGTCTCATATCTTATTAATCCGATTTAACCATATTGACTTTTATCATTATATATATCCAAGTAATCCAATTACAATAATGATAAAATAATAATTTCTATTGTCACATAGTTAATTTTTACAAAAACACCATGTTCTTTACTAATAGTGATGCTATGGGTCATAATTGTCCAACAATCTCCCACTTGGCCTATAGCCAATCACTCAAGTATCTAACACCTGAACTATGTACATGTCGCTCAAACTTTTGTTGAGATATAACTTTCATCAGCGGATCTGCAATGTTGTCATCTGATGCGATCTTCTCGATCTTCACATCGCCATGATGTATGATCTCACGAATAAGATGAAATCGTCGAAGTACATGCTTTGATCATTGATGAGACCGTGGTTCCTTAGCCTGTGCTATTGCCCCATTATTGTCACAATACAAAGGTACAGGCTCAGCTGCTAACAAAACTACTCCTAATCCAATTAGGAATTTACCGATCTAAACTGATTCTTTTGCTTCCTCAGTTGCAGCAATATATTCCGCTTCTGTTGTTGAATCGACAATAGTCTCTTGCTTGGAAGATTTCCAACTCACTGCTCCGTTATTCAAACAAAATATGTACCCTGATTGCGACTTACAGTCGTCTTTGTCGGTTTGGAAACTTGCATCGGCGAACCCAGTCACCTCAAGTTCTATTTCCCCATAGACTAAGAAAGCATCCTTAGTTCATCTAAGATACTTAAGGATGTTCTTTACAGCAATCCAGTTACCATCACCTGGATCAGCCTGATAGCGACTGCACATGCTCAAAGCATATGAGACATCAGATCGCGTACATATCATGGCGTACATGATCGATCCGACTGCTGAAGCATACATGATCCGAATCATTACATCTATCTCATCTTGAGTTTTAGGACACATATCCTTAGATAGAGAGACGCCATTTGACACCGGAAGCAGCCTCATCTTGGAATGATCCATATTGAATCTCTTCAACACTTTGTCAATGTACGAGCTTTGGGAGAGTCCAAGCAGCTTTCTAGATCTATCCCGGTAGATCCTTATTCCTAGAATAAAAGCTGCCTCTCCCAGGTCTTTCATGGAGAATTTTAATGAAAGCCAAGCTTTCACTGATTGTAGCATGGGAATGTCATTGCCAAGAAGCAATACATCATCACGTTTATGACAATGAATGTCAGTGCGCTCCCACTAACCTTCTTATATACATAAGAATCATCTTCGTTTTGAATGAAACCATATTCTTTTATAATCTCATCAAAACATTGGTTCCAAGAACGCGATGCTTGCTTTAATCCATTAATGGATTAGTTTAACTTGCAAACCTTGTTTGCATGTTTTGGTATGAAAAAACCATCAGGTTGTTGCATATAAACATCCTCCAAAAGGTTTCCGTTAAGGAAAGTGGTTTTGACATCCATATGCCATATTTCATAATCGAAATATGCAGCAATAGCAAGCATTATCCGAATGGATTCAATCATGGCAACGACTGAAAATGTCTCATCATAATCGACACCATGTTGTTGACGATACCCTTTAGCTACAAGCCTAGCATTGTACGTTTGTATGTTGCCTTCCATGTCCGTCTTCTTTTTGAAAACCCATTTACTTCCAATAGGCTTAATGCCTTATGGTACATCAACCAGTGTCCAAACTTAGTTGGTATACATGGAATCCATTTCAGACTTCATGGAATCTTGCCATAAAACTGAGTCGATACCTTGAATCGCTTCCTCATATGTAGCCGGTTCATCTTTCTCAATAAGATTAATGTCTACATGAGGTGAGATCAGAAACCCATACCTCTCAGGTTATTTTCTGACTCTCTTTGACTTACGTGGTTATTGTGTATTAGAAGATTATGGATCAGTCTCATCCCTGATGGACTGTTCGTGTTCCGTGAGGGGATCGGTGCAAGGAACAGTATCACTCTGATTTTCATCGAGTTCTACTTTCCTCCCACTTACCACTACATTCATGAATTCATTTTCTAGGAAAACCGCATGGAGAGCAACAAATATTTTGTTCTTTTATGGGTTGTAGAAATAATATCCTTTCGTTTCCTTAGGATACCCTACAAATAGACACTTATCCGATTTGGGTTCTAGTTTGGTACCATCCAAACGTTTAACATATGCCCAGCATCCCCAAATCTTCAGGAATGAGAAACTTGGTTTCTTTCCTGTCCATATTTCATATGGATTCTGTCCAACAGACTTCGACTGAACCTTATTCAAAATAAGTATTGCACTGTTTAATGCGTATCCCCAGAAGGAAATTGGTAGCTCTGTGCGACTCATCATTGACCTTACCATGTCCAACAAAGTTCGGTTTCTCCGTTCGGACACACTGTTCAATTGAGGTGTTCCGGGAGGAGTCCATTGTGAAAGAATACCGTATTCTTTTAAGTAATCTTGAAACTCATTGCTTAAGTATTCTCCACCATGGTCCGACCGCAACATTTTAATACTTTTGCCAGTCTGTTTTTCTACTTCGTGTCGAAACTCTTTGAATTTCTCAAAAATTTTCGACTTGGGTTTCATAAGATGCACATAACCATAACCCGATGCATCATCCGTAAAGGTTACGAAGTATTCATATCCATCTCTAGCCTGACTAGGCATGGGCCTGCATACGTCACTATGAACGAGGGATAACAACTCAGTGGCACATACACATTTACCACTAAAATGTTGTTTAGGCATTTTGCATAACAACTAAGATTCGCAGATATCATATGAATTAAGATCAAATCCGTCCAAGTATCCATTCTTCGAAAGTGTGGATATACGAGTCTTGTTAATGTGTCCCAGATGACAATGCCACAAATAAGTATCATCGTTTTACTCAAATTGAGCATTTTATTTATCATGTTATATGTTTGAGATTCATTTATATTCAAAATATAAAGACCATTATTAACATCTGCTGTACATATCAAAATATCATCTCTTATATACAAAACACCCAGTGTTCCAGAATATAAGGTATACCCACATCAGGTTAAACAAGATATAGAGATGATATTCCTAGTCAAACTAGGTATAAAATAATAGTCCCCTAATGTAGTACATGCCCCGAGGGCAGATTCAAAATATAGGTGCCAACGACCAAAACAGCGACTCTCGTCCCATTTCCAACTCGCAGGTCGATCTCTCCTCAAGCCAGTCTCCTACTAATATACAGATCATGCACATCATACATATATGAGTACCACATCCAGAATCAAAAATCTAATTTTTAAAACCAGTAGTGGACATGTTTATTTCAATAATAAACATACCTGAAACCGGAGCCTTGCCCACCTTCGATTCTTTCAAGTCTGCCTGGTACTTATGGCAGTCACACTTCCAGTGACCCCGTTTGCCACAGTGTAGGCAGACGTCTTGGGATATGTTTTTTCGTCTTCCCAGAAGACTGTGATGATTTAGCCTTGCCCTTCTTTTTCTTCTTCTTCACACCCCCAGAAGCCTTCGGCCAAGTCTTGGCCTTCTTGGATGTCGAAGTAAGATGCGCCTCACACTTCTTGCCTTTTTGAAGCTCTGGCTCTGCCTCTTTTAGCATAGCCATTAACTCTCCAAGAGTTTTCTCTTGGAGAATCATATTATAGTTCATGATGAACCCACCCCAGTAATCGGGCAGAGACTGTAAGATCAAATCTATAGAAGTCTCAGCCTCGAAGGTAATGCCCAGCTGACCCAGCTATTCGATGTCAGCAATCATCTGCAACATGTAGTGTTCAACAAATGTACCCTCTGACATATGTGAGCAAAAGAGCTTCTTTTGCAATTCATACTTCTGAGATCTAAGATTAGATCTATGAAGATCCTTCAATTTCAACATCATATTATAGTGATCCAATCCCTTATTTTGATGACGAAACTGAGGAGTCATTGCAGCAAGCATGACAGATTGAGCAGTAAAGTTATCATCTCGATGAGTCTTCCAAAGCTCTCAATCAACTGGTCGCTCAAGTTCGGGCTCAGGCCCAAGAGGTCTCTCTATAACGTAGAGCAACTTCTCAGCTCCTAGGTCTATCTTGAGAGTCATCTCTCAGTTTGGAAAATTTACACTGTTAAAGACATTCTCGCCCATGATTATGTCCCTAACGCTAATCTTTCCAGCCATTTTGATTGCTATAGTCCAACTATCCAATCAAATATTTCGGGTACACTCAAAATGCAATGGTTACTATAGTCCAACTATATAACCAACTACAAGTGGAGTACTGTTTGAGTAAAGTCTAACTGTTCAAAGAAAATAATAAAATAATATTAGTCCAACTAATATATATAAAGACGATAAATAATAATAAAGCGCACATATTAGCGAGTATTAAATGAAATTGTAAATTTAATACTAGCCTCCCACTATTTTTTGGCGAGCCTCTAACCCTCTGTTGAGTACTCGGGAAACCTAGTTTCCAAGTGGGCTAGGATTCCGTTAAATAATACACAACCTTGACTTTGGCCACAAGCTACATAAAATTTAACTAGGTAGATCTCTAAGATCAATTGGATCCCATCCAATTTCTAGATCCGGTAGGTGGACATCCAAGTCCGAAACATATATCCAATATATTTCTAACCTGTTTCCTATGAATCAACTAAGACTTGGCTTTGGCTGAACAAGCTTAATGATTCCAATTAAGCGCGACCCATTGACAGTGGGAAAACTTCGTAATCCACATCGATGAACATAAGTGACATTGACTTTGGCCAACAAGTCACAGCTACCTAAGACATGCGATGTTAACAAAGCTTTCATGGTTCAAACACATCCGCGATAGACAATGATCTTGACTTTGGCCAACAAATCAAAGTCAATCTTGGATCTTGAGAGAGAACCACTCAATGGAAGGAAATGCTTAAAATCAAATGTGAGGGCGTTTTCGTAAATTGTCAACCAATTTATTATTTGATTAGGTCTCATCATACACCCTTAAACATGCATTCTAAAATCATAATAAGGCGCAATAAGTTAATAATGATATGCGGATGGATAAATACAATTTATTCCTAGAACAAATCTCTCTCTTTTCCTCTCTCCCGGTAACACTTTACATTCTTCTAAGAACCCAATTACATAACACTATAAGAAACCTCATTTACATTGAGGGGAATTGGTGAGAAGAGAAATACAATGAGAATGATAGGTGATAAGCTGGACACGCAGGTCCATTTTCAAATAAATACCATTTTACAATAATTTCCAAAATTGCCCCCACCTAACTAATATCAATCCGATATACATTAATCAAAAAATAGATACAAGTATTCACACATAGCATATTGTCAATCAATCTAATCCAATTAATTAATTCTTCAATTAATGACCATCCAATGTTCATACAACGATTTGATTTGCGCGAGTCCAACTCGTTTAAGAATAAATACTCAAACTAAGTATTCTTGAATTATATCAAACTACAATATTAAATCCAATTTAAATTGTATTCAATACTAATTCAAGTTTAATTCCAAATTAAACAGTTACACTTATTTTATTAATGGCTTTTAGACTTGGATTCCAAATCCAATCCAAATGGGTCTCAAAAGCCCATTTAGCATCCAATGCCAATTCTATTAGGTCCAATGGGCCTTAATTAATTCTTTAGGCATGAAATTTTGGCCATTATGGATCAAACCAATAATGCCCTGGCCCATTTAGGAATCACCCTATGCCATAATTTAATTTTGGCTCATTAGGCCCAATAAAATTATTAAAAGGCCCAAAGTCATATTTTGGACTTTTATGGAAATGATTTAGGCTCAATTGGATTCAACCCAATTGTCCAAAACCAAACTTGGCCCAACCAAGTCCATTAGCCCAAATATAACTAAATTAGATTAATACAATATTCTAAATATTTCATTAATTCAATTTAAGTGTAATTAACACAACTAATTAATTAATCTAATATTTCCAAAATATTAATTAATCTAATTAATCATGATTTATCATTCCAATTCATGTCCAACACAAATTGAAGCAAAATCAAGTCTTCCACACAATATGCTCATTCACGGCAATTACATGAAAATAACATCCAATTTGATTTCAATCCAATTAAACAACATTCAACATTTATTTCATGCCATTAACACATCCAAATGTCTAATTTTAAAAAATCACGATGAGATATCCTAGGGTCAAATTCAGCCAACATAAGGATTTGGGGATATTTGATCTAATCAATTTTTCAACAATCCAATGATGCACAACTCTAAGTTATTATCATCTAACATCAACCAAACACTCAATTTTGAATTATCATGCTCCAAGCAAAAATAACCAAATAAAGTTTATAAACCCTAGAATTCAAAATCACATTTAGAAGGCTCTGATACCATTGTTAGTCTCTAAGACATGCTTCCAAGATCCTAAACATGATTTGTGTGTGAAATCATCAAGTAAGTTACGAAAATACTTACATTGATTTGTTGAGAAATTTCAAAAACTTTCTTTTGTAGGATGAAGCTCCAAGCCTTTGATTTGTTGTTAAAGCATTGGGTGAGTTTCCCTATCACCTTGTTTGACTCTCCATGTGCTAGCTTTCAAGAAAATATGAAGCAAAATTTTCTTCTCAAATGGAGAGAGTTTCAGCCAAGTGAGAGGGAGAGAGAGATGAGTGAATAGTGAGTCAAGTTTTTGGTTGTTGTGTGTTTAAAGGCTTCCATTAATTTTGCCAACTACTCACATCAACTTTTGACAAGTGATGTAAGTCAAGGGTCCCACCTCTTTAAATTCAAAATTTAAGTTGGCTTACACAACACACAACTAACTTGGGCCCGGGTTTGTTTAATTCCGAATTAAACGAATTTAGCGTTGCTACATCATTAAATCCAATTTAATTAAATAATTATGCCTAGCAAAATTATTACGATAGTCGCTTACGAATTAATTCCAAATTAATTCATTCGCCCGAATTAAAATCCAATTTTAATTTCGTATTGAAATCCAATTTCAATTAATATATCTGAAATGTTATTTTAGCCCACATAAATAAATTAAATAGAAAAATCTAATTTAACTATTAAATTTACTTGATCGATTAATTCTAAATTAATCGCGTTCTCTCTTCTATACGAATTTAATCCCAGATTAATTCTTGTCGCAATTAATCCCATATTAATTTTCTCTCTCATAATTAATCCCAGATTAATTCTATTCGAGTAAAATTCATTGGTGAATCTTTGGGAAGCGACCCAAGAGATTTCTGGATATGTTGGCAGTAAATACAATTGTCGGACTATCCAAACACGTGCGTACCCCGTACCACGTTCTCACCGATTTACAAGACATGGTTGGCTTCTAGCAAAGCACCGTGCCTTCCCAATTCTCCAGAAATATCCGCCGAGGAATATTATCTGTATCAGACATAGTAATACTATGTAATGCGTAATACGATCCAGTATCTGATGTCACATGCTAGGCCTAGGGCTGGCTCTGTGTCTGCCCCGTATGAAGCATATATCGGATCCCGAGTAACTAGTCTCTATAATCGGAAAGTCAAGACCTAGTCATACTTTCCCGATAGTTGCAGATTTTAAGAGTACATGTTCCGTATCCTATGTGACCATCATCTCCTTATGACTGAAGTGATACTCTCATCTTGACATCACATACAATACACTACGATTCTCAGTAAACCCAATAGACACGTACACAGACCTGTTAAAGCTCCAGACGACTAATATCAAAGTAAACTGATTGTCGCAAGTAATAGCGATGTAATTTTCAGGTTAAAGATCACATACACCTACCTTGATTCGGATTCCCATAGACACATAGTCATACTACCAATGGGATTTCGAGTGGGTCTATCCAGAGCAAAACTGTTCCCGGTCCAACGGCTAATAGAAACTCTTATTACACTTGCATAATTATCCAATACCTAAATATATGAGAACTATACCGTTAAGCTTCTATAACCCGCACAAGTTTAATACTAGTCTATTCCGCATTATCGATGTCCAGTCTCTATAATACTACGACTAGGGATATTTAATGATTAAACCGTTCGTGGATTAATACTGTCTCATATCTTATTAATCCGATTTAACCATATTGAATTTTATCATTATATATATCCAAGTAATCCAATTACAATAATGATAAAATAGTAATTTCTATTTGTCACATAGTTAATTTCTATAAAAACACAATGTTCTTTACAAATAGTGATGCTATGGGTCATAATTGTCCAACAATCTCCCACTTGTCCTATAGCCAATCACTCAGGTATCTAACACCTGAACTATGTACATGTCGCTCAAACTTTTGTTGAGATATAGCTTTCGTCAGCGGATCTGCAATGTTTTCATCTGATGCGATCTTCTCGATCTTCACATCGCCATGATGTATGATCTCACGAATCAGATGAAATCGTTGAAGTACATGCTTGGATCATTGATGAGACCGTGGTTCCTTAGCCTGTGCTATAGCCCCATTATTATCACAATACAAAGGTACGGGCTCAGCTGCTAACAGAACTACTCCTAATCCAATTAGGAATTTACTGATCCAAACTGCTTCTTTTCCTGCCTCAGTTGCAACAATATATTCTGCTTCTGTTGTTGAATCGGCAACAGTCTTTTGCTTGGAAGATTTCCAGCTCACTGCTATGTTGTTCAAACAAAATATGTACCCTGATTGCGACTTACAATCGTCTTTGTCGGTTTGGAAACTTGCATCGGCGAACCCAGTCACCTCAAGTTCTCCTTCCCCATAGACTAAGAAAGCATCCTTAGTTCGTCTAAGATACTTAAGGATGTTCTTTACAGCAATCCAATGACCATCACCTGGATCGGCCTGATAGCGACTGCACATGCTCAAAGCATATGAGACATCAGGTCGCGTACATATCATGGCGTACATGATCGATCCGACTGCTGAAGCATACGGGATCCGAATCATTACATCTATCTCATCTTAAGTTTTAGGACACATATCCTTAGATAGAGAGACGCCATGTGACACCGGAAGTAGCCTCATCTTGGACTGATCTATGTTGAATATCTTCAACACTTTGTCAATGTACGAGCTCTGGGAGAGTCCAAGCAGCTTTCTAGATCTATCCCTGTAGATCCTTATTCCTAGAATAAAGGCTGCCTCTCCCAGGTCTTTCATGAAGAATTTTAATGAAAGCCAAGCTTTCACCGATTGTAGCATGGGAATGTCATTGCCAAGAAGCAATACATCATCAACGTATAAGACAATGAATGTCAGTGCGCTTCCACTAACCTTCTTATATACACAAGAATCATCTTCGTTTTGAATGAAACCATATTATTTTATGATCTCATCAAAATATTGGTTCCAAGAACGCAATGCTTGCTTTAATCCATAAATGGATCGGTTTAACTTGCAAAACTTGTTTGTATGTTTTGGTACGATAAAACTGTCAGGTAGTTCCATATAAACATCCTCCAAAAGATTTCCGTTAAGGAAAGCGGTTTTGACATCCATATGCCATATTTCATATTCGAAATATGTTGTAATAGCAAGCATTATCCGAATGGATTCAATCATGACAACGGCTGAAAACGTCTCATCGTAATCGACACCATGTCGTTGACGATACCCTTTAGCTACAAGCCTATCTTTGTACGTTTGTATGTTGCCTTCCATGTTAGTCTTCTTTTTGAAAACCCATTTACTACCAATAAGCTTAATGTCTTATGGTACATCAACCAGTGTCCAAACTTAGTTGGTATACATGGAATCCATTTCGGACTTCATGGAATCTTGCCATAAAATCGAGTCGATACGTAGCCGGTTCATCTTCCCCAATAAGATTAATGTCTACATGAGGTGAGATCAGAAACCCATACCTCTCATGTTATTTTCTGACTGTCTCCGACTTACGTGGTTCTTGTGTATTAGAAGATAGTGGAACAGTCTCATCCCTGATGGACTGTTCATGTTCCGTGAGGGGGTCGGTGCTAGGAACAATATAACTCTGATTTTCACCGAGTTCTACTTTCCTCCCACTTACCACTACATTCATGAATTCATTTTCTAGGAAAACCGCATGGAGAGCAACAAATGTTTTGTTCTCTTGTGGGTTGTAAAAATAATATCCTTTCATTGTTGGGTTTTCTAGGTCAAACCAATATCAAATTAAGCAATGAAATGTGCGAATACAACAAAGTAAAGTAGCGGAAATACTCACTTTGATCGGCTTTGCGATGCGATGAACACCAAAATTTTCTGCTCCTTGAGACTCTCGGCCAAGCCCCTTGTTTGTGCTCCAAGCTCCTCTTTGTGTGGATCTTCAAGCTCCAAGCTTGGTGTAGATTCCATGCTCATAGATGTGTTTCCCTATCACCTTTGTAAGACTCATTGGATGTGCTAGCATCTTGAAAAATTGCAACAATTTTTCTTCTTCTCCTTGGTGAGTTTCGGCCAAGCCTTGCACAAGAGAGGGAGAGTGCGTTTTTGAGAGAGATAGATGAGATGAGAAAAATGAATTGTTGACTTGTTATTTGATTTTCCAAAAATCAAATTAAGATATACCGAATCCAAGATTTTGGTAAAAGTCATCCATCACTTTTGAACTTGTGTGAAAAACAAGATTCCAACCACCCACCAAATTCCATCACTTAAAGTTGATTAAAGTGACTAGGTGATGTGACTTGTGGGCCCCACTTGATTCAAAATCCTAGTGGGCCCGCAACACATCCCGGGCTCGGGTTCGCTAATTCCGAGTGGATCGTTGATGAGACCATTAATTCTTTAGCCTGTACTGTAGCCTAGCTCTGTTGCTAACAGAACTATTCCTAATCCAATTAGGAATATATGGATCCTAAATGCTTCTATTTCTGCCTCAGCTGCAGCAATATTCCGCTTTTGTTTTTTATTCGGCAACAATATCTTGCTTGGAAGATTTCCAGCTCACTGTTCCGTCATTCAAACTGTATAGTACCCTTATTACGACTTACAGTCGTTATTGTCGGTTTGGAAACTTGCAGCAGTGAACCCAGTCATTTCAACTTCTCCATCTCCATAGCTTAAGAAAGCATCCTTAGTTCCTCTAAAATACTTAAGGATGTTCTTAACATCAATCCAGTGACTATCCCTTGGATTGGCCTGATTGTGACTCCATATGCTGAAAGCATATGAGACACCAGGTCGCATACATATATTTCAATGTACGAGTTCTCAGAGAGTGCCAACAATTTTTTGATCTATCCCAGTTGATCCTTATTCCTAGAATAAAGGTTGTCTCTCCTAAGTATTCTATGGAGAATTTTCATGAAAGCCAAGCTTTCACCGATTGTATTTTGGGAATGTCATTTCCAAGAAATGATATATCATTATTATATGACAATCATTGTCAGTGCACTCCCACTAACCTCCTTATATACACAAGAATCATTTTTTTTGAATTAAATCATATACCATTATGATTACATCAAAACGATAATTCCAAGAACGCAATGCTTGCTTCAATCCATAAATGGATCAAATAACTTGCAAACCTTGTTTGTTTGTTTTGGTACGACAAAACCGTTAGGATGTTGTAAACATCCTCCAAAAGGTTTCCGTTTAAAGAAAGCGGTTTTGACGTTCAACTGCCATATTTCATAAATGAAACATGCATCATTAGCAAACATGATCCAAATGGATTCAACCATGGCAACAGATAAAAGGTTTCGTCGTAATCGACAAAATAGTGATAACAATACCTTTTCGCTACAAGCCTAGCTTTGTACGTTGGTATATTGCCATCCATGTATGTATTCCTTGAAGACTCGTTTAGTACCAATAGGCACAATGCCTTCCGTTACATCAACCAGTGTCCAAACTTGGTTGGTATACATGGAATCCATTTTGGACATCATGGCACTTTGCCATAATAGGGAGTCGATACCTTGTATCACTTCCTCATATGTAGTCGGTTTGTCTTCCTCAATAAGATTGACATCTTTATGAGGTGAGATCAGAAACCCATACCTCCCAAGTTATTTTCTGACTCTCTCTGACTTACGCGGTTCTTGTGTATTTGAAGATTGTGGTACAGTTTCATCCTTGATGAACTGTTTGTGTTCCGTTAAGGAATCGGTGCCTGGAACAGTATTACTTTGATTTTCATCGAGTTTTACTTTCCTCCCACGTACCACTGCATATAGTTATTCCTCTTAGGAAAACCGCATGGCGAGCAACAATTACATTGTTCTCTTGTGAGTTGTATAAGTACTATACTTTGGATACCCTAGGATAACCTACAAATAGGCACTTATCCGATTTGGGTTCTAGTTTGGTATCATCCAAACATATGCCTAGCATTCCCAAATCTTCAAGAATGAGAAAACCCTGTTTCTTTCATGTTCATATCTAATATGAAGTCCGTCTAACAGATTTTCATGGAACCTTATTCAAAATAAGTATTGCACTGTTTAATGCGTATCCCTAGAAGGAAAATGGTAGCTCAGAGCGACTCATAATTAACTTAATTATGTCCAACAAAGTTCGGTTTCTCTGTTCGGACACACCGTCAAATTTAGGTGTTTCGAGAGGAGTCTATATTGAAAGAATACTAAACTCTTTCAAGTAATTGAGAAACTTATTGCTTAAGTATTTTCATCACGGTCCCATCATGATGTTTTAATACTTTAGGCGATATGTTTGTCTACTTCGTGTCGAAACTCTTTGAATTTATCAAAAGTTTCTGATTCGTGTTTCAAAAGAAACACATAACCATAACGCGATGCCACATCCGTAAAGGTTACAAAGTATTAATATCCACATCTAGCCTAGCTAGACATGGGCCCACTTACGTCACTATGAACGAGGGCTAACAGATCGATGGCACTTGCACTTTTACCAAGTAAAATGTGTTTTAGGCATTTTGCCTAATAAACTAGATTCGTAGACATCATTTGAATAGAATCAAATTTGTCCTAGTATCCATTCTTCAAAAGTGTGGATATACGAGTCTTGTTTAATATGTCTCAGACAACAATGCCATAAATAAGTCTCATCTGATCAAATCAGTTTGAGCTATTTGTTTGTCATGTTATACGTTTGAGATTCATTTATATTCTAAATATAAATACTGTTATTCACATCTAATGTGATTATCTCAATATCATCTTTATAAAATAAAACACTTTAGTGTTCTAGAATATAAAGGTATACCCGCAACGAGTTATACTATGATATAAAGATAATGTTTCTAGTCAAACTAGGTACATTTTAACAGTTTCCTAATTTAAGTACATACATGAAGGGTAGTTCCTAAACTTAGGTTTCTACGGTTAAAACATCGAATGTTGTCCCGTTTCTAACTCGCAGGTCGATCTCAACTGAAGTCAGTCTCCTGCTAATCAGCAGATTCCGCACATCAGTACATATATATGTACCACATCTAGTATCAAAAATCTAATTTTGAAAATAATAGCGAACATGTTTATGACAAACATACTTGAAGTCGGAGCCTTGCCCCGTTCACTTCCTTCATGTCTGCCTTGTCCATACGGCAGTCACGCATCCAGTGACCCCGTTTCCAATTTTGAAAATAATAGCGAACATGTTTATGACAAACATACTTGAAGTCGGAGCCTTGCCCCGCCTTCACTTCCTTCATGTCTGCCTTGTCCATACGGCAGTCACGCATCCAGTGACCCCGTTTGCCACAGTTTAGGCTGACATTTTAGGATATGTCCTTTTTCTTCCTAGAAGACTTGTGATGATTTTTCCGTTACCCCTTTTAAGCTCTGGCTCTGCCTCCTAGAGTATAGCCATCAACTCTCCAAGAGTTTACTCTTGGTTCATAATGAACCTGCCCCAGCTTTCGGATAGAGACTATAAGATCAAACCTTTGGTAGTCTCGGCCACATAGGTAATGCCCAGCTAACCTAGCTGATCGATGTCAGCAATCATCTGCGACACCTAGTGCTCGACAGATGTACCCTCTGACATACGTGAGCAAAAGATCTTCTTTTGCAATTCGTACTTCTAAGATCTAAGAATAAATCTATGAAGATCTTTAATTTTATCATCATGGTGTTAGTGTTCCTAGAACATGCCAAGGATCTAATAAGCATGAAAACATGTTCATAAATTCAAATAAGTTGCGGAATTACTTACATTGAATGGATTTCAGTAGCTTTAAACATTTTGAGAAGAAGATCCAAGATCCAAGATGCTTCCTTTGTTGATTCCAAGCTTTGAGTTGAAGATCTCCAAGATCCTTCCTTTGTTGATTCCAAGCTTTTGAAGTTGTTTCCCTATCACCTTAGTTGATTTCTCCAAGTGCTAGCTAACTTGATTTTGCCACAAAATCAAAGAGAGGGAGAGGAAGAAGCTCACGCCCAAATACCTTGTATTAGGGTTTTTCATTTTGTTCAAAGTGTGTCAAGTGTGATGCATTCACCAAAGAGAGAGATAGAAGGTTTTTGGTAAAATCCCTTTTACCCTTTTCACCTAAACAAGGTGGTTGGGTAAATTGTTTTGCCAAAACCATTCCAAGGTGGTTGGAAAGTGGATGGTATGGCATAAATGCCAACCACTCTCCAACTACCACATTTAAAGTGGGCCCCACATTTGAATTCAAAATTCAAATGTATCTACGAACATTTTCCGCGGCTCGGATCCGTTTAATCCGATTAAACGAATTCTCATCGCTAAATTATTAAATCTAGTTTAATTAAATAACGATGCCTCGCAAATATATTACGAATGTCGTCTATGAATTAATTCTAATTAATTTGTTCGTTCATATTAAAGTCCGAATTTAATTTCGTAATGAAATCCAATTCATTTAATATAGCCGATATATTAATTTTAGCCCATACGAATAAATTAAATAGAAAAATCAAATTTAACTATTAAATTTATTCTACCGATTAATTCCAAATTTATCGCGTTCTCTCTCTTCCGAACACATTTAATACCAGATTAAATAATACTCAATTAATCCCAGATTAATTTTCTCCATCTTAATTAATCCCAGATTAATTCTCTCTTTTAATTAATCCCAGATTAATTCTAATTTAAATCAACTGTCATCGGTGAATCTTTGGGAAGCGACTCAAGAGATCCCTGGATATGTTGGCAGTAAATACGGTCATCGGATTATCCGAATACGTGCGTACCTCGTACCACGTGCTTACCGATTTACAAGACATGGTTGGCTTCTAGCAAAACACCGTGCCTACCCAATTCTCCAGAAATATTCTTACTGGAATATATAATCTATGTCAGGCGTAGTATACGTAGTATTGCGTATTGCGATCCAGTATCGAATGTCACGTGCTAGGCCTGGGGCTAGAACTGTGTGCCCCGTACGAAGCACATGTCGGATGTCTAGTAACTAGTCTCTATAATCGGATATACATGACCTAGTCATAACATCCCGATGACTGCAGAGTACTTAAGAGCACTAGTACCGTATCCTACGTGACATCATCTCCACTATGACTGGAGTGATACTTCCGTCTTGACATCACACCCAATACACTACGATTTTCAATATACCCAGCAGAGGCGTACACAGAACCGGTTAAAGCCCTGGACGACCAAAACTAAAGCATACCGATTGTCGCAAGCATTAGCGGTGCAAGTCTCAGGTTAAGACCAAATACACCTACCCTGATTTCGGACTTCCATAGACACATAGTCATACCACCAATGGAATTCCGAGGGGTCTATCCAGAGCGAAGCTATTTTCCGTACCATTGGTAAAACACAACCTCCTATTACACTTGCATGAGTATCCTATACCCAAATATATGAGAACTATGCGTTATGATCTCACATAACACGCACAAGTGTAATACTAGTTTATTTCGCATTATCGATGTCCAGTCTCGATAATACTACGACTAGGGATATTTAATGATTAATCCTTTTTGGACTGATACTGTCTCATATCATCTCAATCCAGGAACTAATCATAAGGACCTCCTATCATTTATACATCTAGGTGATCTAATCACAAATGATAAGAGTGCAATCTCCTTGTCACATAGTTAATTTGTACAACAACACCATGATCTGTACAAATAGTGACGCTATGGGTCATAATTGTCCAACAATCTCCCACTTAGCCTATAGCCAGTCACTCGAGTGTCTTACACCCGAACTATGTACGGTACGCTCAAACTGCTGAGGAAAGGCTTTCGTCAGCGGATTTGTATGATTATCGTCTGATGAAATTTATTCGATCATCACATTGCCACGATGTATGATCCTAACGAATCAGATGAATAGTCAAAGTATATATCTGGATCGTTGATGAGACCATTAATTCTTTAGTATGCGTTGTAGCCTAGCACAGCTGCTAACAGAACTATATCTAATCTAATTAGATTTGTTAATGACCCAGATGGCTTCTATTGCTGCCTCAGCCGCAGGAATGACCCGTATTTGTTGTTTATTCGGTAACAGTATCTTGCTTGGAAGATTTCCAGCTCACTGTTCCGTTATTCAAACCGTATTGTACCGTTGTTTTTATCGGTTAGAAAACTTACAGCAGTGATCCCAGTCACTTCAAGTTCTCCTTCTCCATAGTTTTAAGACATCATCCTTAGTTCTTTAAGATACTAACGGATGTTCTTAATATCAATCCAGTGAATATCACTTGGATTGACCCGTTTGTGACTCCATATGATCAAAGCGTATGAGACACCAGGTCACGTACATTTTTCAATGTACGAGTTCTCAGAGAGTGTTAACAACTTTAAATCTATCCCAGTAGATCTTTATTCATAGAATAAAGGTTGTTTCTCCCAGAATTCTACGGAGAATTTTCATGAAAGCCAAGCTTTCTCGATTGTAATATGGGAATATCATTTCCAAGAAACGACATATCATCATTATTTAGGACATTCAATGTCAGTGCGCTCCCACTAACCTCCTTATATACACAAGAATCATTTCTCGTTTTGAATTAAATCATAAAATATTATGATTACATCGAAACGATAATTCCAAGAACCTAATGCTTGCTTCAATCCAAACATGGATCGAATAACCTGCAAACCTTGTTTGCTAGTTTTGATACGACAAAACCGTCAGGATGTTGTAAACATCCTCCAAAAGGTTTCCTTTTCAGGAAAGCGATTTTTCGGTTCAGCTGCCATATTTCATAAATGAAACATGCAGCATCAGCAAGCATTATCCAAATGGATTTAACGTGGCAACAGGTAAAAGATTTCATTGTAATCAACACAATGTTGATTATGATATCTTTCCGCTACAAGCCCAGCTTAGTACGTTGGTATGTTGCCTTCCATGTATGTCTTCCTTGAAGACTTATATAGTACCAATAGGCATAATGCCTTGCGGTATAATAACTGGTGTCCAAACATAGTTGATATACATGAAATCCATTTCAGACTCATGGCACTTTGCCATAATAGGGAGTCGATACCTTGTATCACTTCCTCACACGTAGTCAGTTCGTATTCCTCAATAGATTGACATCTTTATGAGGTGAGATCAGAAACCCATACCCCAGGTTATTTTCTGACTCTCTCCGATCTACGCGGTTTCTTGTATTCGAAGATTATTGGTATAGTTACATCCTTGATGAACTATATGTGTTCCATTAAGGACTTGGTGCCTTGAACAGTATAACTCCGATTTTTCATCGAGTTTTAATCCTCCCACTTACCACTGCATATTGGTATTCCTCTTAGGAAAACCGCATGGTGAGCAACAATTACATTGTTCTCTAGTGAGTTGTATAAGTACTATACTTTGGTTTTCTTAGGATAACCAATTACATTAGGCACTTATCCAATTTGGGTTCTAGTTTGGTATCATCCAAACGTATGCCTAGCATTCCCAAATCATCAGGAGTGAGAAAGCCCAGTTTCTTTCCTGTTCATATCTAATATGAAATCTGTCAAACAAATTTTTATGGAACCTTATTCAAAATAAGTATTGCACTGTTAATGCTTATCCCATTTTGAAGGAAAATGGTAGCTCAGAGCGACTCATGATTAACCTTATCATGTCCAACAAAATTCGGTTTCTTCGTTCGGACGCACCGTCAAACTGACGTGTTCCGGGAGGAGTCCTCATTGAAAGAATACTATACTCTTTCAAGTATATGAGAAATTTATTGCTTAAGTATTTTCATCATGGTCAAACCGTGATGTTTTAATACTTTATCCGATCTGTTCGTCTATTTCGTGTCGAAACTCCAAACGTTTCCGATTTTTGTTCTTCAAAAGAAACACAACCATAACGCGATGCCACATCCGTAAAGGTCACGAAATATTCATATCCACCTCTAGCCTAGCTAGACATGGGCCCACTTACGTCACTATGAACAAGGGCTAATAGATCGGTGGAACTTACACTTTTACCAAGTAAAGGTGTTTTAGGTACTTTACCTAATAAACTAGATTCGTAGACATCATTTGAATGGAATCAAATCCGTTATAGTATCCACTCTTCAAAAGTGTGGATATACGAGTCTTGTTTAATGTGTCCCAGACAGCACTGCCACAAATAAGTTTCATCTGATCAAATCAGTTTGAGCTACTTGTTTGTCATGTTATTGTTAGACATTATGACCCATAGCGTCACTGTTTTGTAAATGATATTGTATTATTGTACAAAATTAACTATGTGATAATGAAATTGCCTTTTGCCGTTTTGTAAAATTATTTACTTTGATATATTAATGGCAAAAGTCCGTATGATTAGTTCCGTATTGAGATGATATGAGACAATATCAATATAAAAGGTTTAATCATTAAATATCCCTAGTCGGAGTATTATCGAGATCGGACATCGATAATGCGGAATAGACTAGTATTGCACTTGTGCGAGTTGTGATGGCACAACGACATAGTTCTCATATATTTAAGTATTGGATACTTATGCAAGTGCGCTAGGAGGTTGTGTTTTACCGATGGTACGGAAAACAGCTTCGCTCTGGATAGACCCCGCGGAATCCCATTGGTAGTATGTCTGCGTGTCTATGGGAGGCCGCATCAGGGTAGGTGTATATGGTCTTAACCTGAGACTTGCATCGCTAGTACTTGCGACAATCGGTAAATTTTGGTTTTGGTGGTTCGGGCTTTAACCGGTTCTGTGTACGCCTCTTCTGGGTTTATCGAGAATCGTAGTGTACTGGATGTGATGTCAAGATGGAAGTATCACTTCAGACATATGGAGATGATGATCACGCAGGATGCAGAACTAGTACTCTATAAAAGGTTGCAACCGTCGGGACAATATGACCAGGTCAGGATTGTCCGATTTAAAGAGACTAGTTGTTTGATATCCGATATATGTTTCGTACGGGGCAGACACATTTCCAGCCCCAGGCCTAACATGTGATCATCCGATACTGGATCGATATACGCAATACTGCGGTATACTACGCTTGATAAAGATCTAATATTCCAGTAAGAATATTTCTGGAGAATTGGGTAGGCATGGCGCTTTGCTAGAAGCCAACCTTGTCTTGTAAATCGGTAAAAACGTAGTACGAGGTACGTACGTGTTTGGATTATCCAACGACCGTATTTACTGCCAACATATCCGGAGATCTCTTGGGTCGCTTCCTGAAGATTCACCTATGATGTTTGATTCGAACTTTATTAATCTTGGATTAATTACGGAGAAACTTTATCTTGGATAAAATGCCTTATTAGGAGAGAGAGAGAGATCGATTAATTTGGAATTAATCGATAAAATAATATATTCGATATATTATTAAACGAAATTAGATTTCGACGCAGAATTAAAATCGGATTTTAATTCGGGCAAACGAATTAATTTAGAATTAATTCATTAGCGAACTGAATAGTAATTCCGCAAGGCGTAATTTTTAATTCACGTCGCGACGGAAATTCGTTAATTCGGAATTAGCGAAACCGAGCCCGAAAGTGTTTGCGGACACATTCGTATTTTGAATCGAGTGGTATCCGCAAATCGCATCGCGATATCTCATTACTTGATACGAATAGATGATGGATGTATCTAGTCACCTTTAAGGGATGATACATTGTCTCTAATCTCAAAGTAAGGTAATGATGGCAAATGATGAATTTTATTTTGGAGGGAAAACCTTTCACGGTTTTTGAAGGGTTTTTGGATTAAAAATTCATTTATGGTATTTGATACATCATTGCTTTTCTTTTTACACTCTCACGGTTTTGGAAATAAGAGAGAACAAAAATTGAAAAGTCTCACTCTCCTCTCCTTCTTCTTCACGCAAGCCGTGAGCTTCATCCATGGCAGAAAATTGTTTTCTCCATTTTTGCTAGCACAACAAGGGATCAAAGGAGGTGATAGGGAAACGCATTTGGAGCTTGGAGTACTAGAAGATTTGAGGCTTCTCACACTGTTGTCCTTGGCCGAAAACAGCCCCAAGATTTGCAACTTCTATCATTCTTGTTCTTGGCCGCATATCACCCACCTTGGAGGCTCAATGATCCTCTTCACCATTTTCGTCACAAAGCTTTGTAAGTATGTTTCCGCCATCCTTCAAGCTTTGCATGTATGTTATTTGTATTTCTATGGCTTAATCTTTCTTTGGGACTAATTATAGAAACCAACAGTTATATGTTTGAGATTTATTTATATTCAAAATATAAATACTGTTATTCACATCTAATGTGTTTATCTCAACATCATCTTTATATAATAAAACACTTTAGTGTTCTAGAATATAAAGGTATACTCGCAACGAGTTATACTCGATATAGAGATAATATTTCTAGTCAAACTAGTTACATTATAACAGTTTCCTAATTTAAGTACACACCCAAAATGGTAGTTCCTAAACTTAGGTATCTACGGTTGAAACAGCGACTTTCGTCCCGTTTCCGATTTGCAGATTAATTCTCAATTGAAGTCAGTATCCTGCTCATAGCAGATTCTGCACATCAATGTATATTTATGTATCACACTAAGTATCTAAAATCCAATTTTAATACTAGTAGTGAACATATTTATGACAAACATATTTGAAGTCCGAACCTTGTCCTGTCTTCTATTCCTTCATGTTTGCTTTGTCCATACGACAGTCATGCTTCAATGACCCCGTTTGCCACAAGTTAGGCAGACATCTTGGGATATGTCCTTTATCTTCCTAGAAGATTATAATGATTTTGCCTTTGCCCTTTTCATATTTCAGAAGTCTTTGGCCAAGCCTTGGCCTTCTAGAATATCGAAGTAGGGTGCGCCTTGCGCTACTTGCCTTATTGCAAACTTTGACTTTGGTCTCCTTGAGAATAGTCATTAACTCTCCAAGAGTTGTTTATTGCAATTCAATACTTCTAAGATCTAAGAATAGATCTACGAAGATCCTTCAATTTCATTATCATACTTTAAGGATCTAATCCTTACTTCTGATTAAGAAATTAAGGAGTCATTATGGCAAGCATAATGGATTAAGCATTAAAGTTATCATCACATGAATCTTCCAAAGATTATGCTCTACTATTTGCTTAACTCCGGGCTTAGGCCTAAGATGTTATTTTATCAAATAAAATAACTTCTTAGTTTCAGGACTATCCTGAAATTTATTCCCAATTTGAAAATTAAAGTCGTCTAAACACATTTTCTCTAGGATAATGTTTCAAACACTAATCTTTCAATTTAATCTTGATCCTAATAGTCCAACTATTTAATCAACGATTTCAGGTACAATCTAATGTAATGATTATTATAGTCTAACTATATAACTTATTACAATTTTATTGGTTAAAATCAAATATATATTGATTACTATAATCCAATTATATAATCATTATAAATGATTGGTAAAATCAAAATATATTGATTACTATAATCCAATTATATAATCAACTATAATTGAAGGGTAAAATTCAAATATATATTGATTACTATAATCCAATTATATAATCAACTATAAATGAAGTAGTTTGAATACAGTCTAACTGTTAAATTAAAACAACTATTAAATATTAGTCCAACTAACATTTAATTTATTTGACGAATGATATTTGATTGAGCGCGTATGGCAAGTATCTAAACGAATATTGCAAATTTAATTCTTGCCTCCCACTATTTTTCTGTGAGCCTCTAACCCTCTGTGGAGTACTCGGGAAACCCAATTTCCTAGTGGGCTAGGATCCCGTTAAATAACACACAACCTTGACTTTGGCCAACAAGCTGTATGATATTTAACTAGGTAGATCTCTAAGATCAATTGGATCTCATCCAATTCTTAGATCTAGTAGGTGGACATCCAAGTCCGAAACATATATCTAATATATGCCAATATATCCGATATATTACCTAACCTTTTTCCTCTGAATCAACTAAGCCTTAGCTTTGACACAACAAGCTTAATGATTCCAGTTAAGCGGAACCCATTGACATGGAAAGCTTCGTAATCAATGTCGATGGACAAGAAGTGATCTTGACTTTGGCCAACAAATCACAACTTGGACAAGACACCGATATGGAACAAAACTCTCATGATTCAAACACATCCGCAATTGACAAAGGTATTGACTTTGGCCAACAAACCAATGCCAACTTTGGATCTTGAGTAAGAATCACTCAACGGAAGGAAAAACGCTTAATATGTTGTGAGGGTTTTTCGCGTGCAAATTGGCAACCAATTTATTATCTTTGTTAAGCTCTCATCATCATACACCCTTAAACATGCATTCTAAACAAATAATAAAGCGCGTATAAATAAATTAATAATGATATGCGAATGGATATGTCATGATTTGTTCCTAGAACAAATCACTCCATTTCCTCTCCCCGGTTAGAACTATTCTAACTTCTACCCAATTACATAATACAATAAAGAAACCTCATTTACATTGAGGGGAATAGGTGAGAAGAGAAATACAATGAGAAAGGAGATAAAAGGCTGGACACTTAGGTCCAATTTAATAAATTCTAAACTTATTACAACAATTTCCAAAACTGCCCTTGCCCTTCTAATATCCATCAGATATACATTATTCATACAACACATTCATGTATTCATAAAAATCATGTTATTTAATCAATCTAATCCAATTAATTAATCTTTGAATTAATGACCATTTAATGTTCATACAACGATTTGATTTGCGTGAGTCAAACTCGTTTAAGAATAAATACTCAAAGTAAGTATTCTTGAATTATATTGAACTACAACTTTAAATCCAATTTATTTGTATTCAATACTAATTCCAATTTAATTCCAAATTAAATATATACACTTACTTATAAGCCTTAAAGACTTGGATTCCAAATCCAATCTTAATGGGTCTCAAAGGCCCAATAACATCCAATGTCAATTCAATTAAAGTCCAATGGGCTTTTAATTAATTCTTAAGGCATGGGCTTTGGCCATAATGGGTCAAACCCAAAATGCCAAGGCCCAATAGGAATCACCCTATTGCCTACAAATTAATTTAGGCCCATTAGGCCCAATTAAATTCTTTAAAGGGCCAAGTGATGTATTTGGACTTTATGGAATTGGTTTTGGGCCCAATTAGATCCAATCCAAAAGTCCAAAACCAAACTTAGTCAAAACAAGCCCATTAAGCCCAAATACACACTTTTAGCCCATTACATAATTAAAGGCTTATTAACATAATTATAATATTCTAAATATCACAATTATTTTAATTAAAGTGTATTAGCCATGATTAATTAATTAAACTCAATATTTCCAAAATACCAATTAACTTAATTAATCATGCTTAATCCATCAATTCATGCTTAACACAAATTGAAGCCAAAATACATCATTTCATGCTCAATACAAATTGAATCCTAAAATCATCATTTCATACTCAACATGCTCTTTGATTATAACATAAACATTATTGACTTTGATTCTAATCCAATCAAACCAACAATCAACATTTAAACATGCATTTAAACACATCATTTCATGTTATAAAAATAAAAAAAAATCTGCAGTCCAAGAAAGAAGCATTCGGCCACCTTAAGGAATTATAAAATTTTTGATCCAATCAATTTTTCTCAAATCTAATCATGCACAACTCTAAGTTAACATAATCTAAGCATGCTCAAAGCATCAATTTGAAGAAATCATGTTCAAAACACAAAAGCCCCAAATTTTAG
The DNA here is from genome assembly GCA_019454045.1 of Zanthoxylum bungeanum. Taxonomy (NCBI): domain Eukaryota; kingdom Viridiplantae; phylum Streptophyta; class Magnoliopsida; order Sapindales; family Rutaceae; genus Zanthoxylum; species Zanthoxylum bungeanum. Next base: position 7,348 of record SKCR01023895.1, on the reverse strand, counting down.
TCTCATGAACCCTAAAATTTTCAGGCTTAAAATAGGCTCTTGATACCATTGTTAGTGTTCCTAGAACATGCCAAGGATCTAATAAGCATGAAAACATGTTCATAAATTCAAAATAAGTTGCGGAATTACTTACATTGAATGGATTTGAGCTTTTAAACATTTTGAGAAGAAGATCCAAGATCCAAGATGCTTCCTTTGTTGATTCTAAACTTTGAGTTGAAGATCTCCAAGATCCTTCCTTTGTTGATTCCAAGCTTTTGAAGTTGTTTCCCTATCACCTTAGTTGATTTCTCCAAGTGCTAGCTAACTTGATTTTGCCACAAAATCAAAGAGAGGGAGAGGAAGAAGCTCACGCCCAAATGCCTTGTATTAGGGTTTTTCATTTTGTTCAAAGTGTGTCAAGTGTGATGCATTCACCAAAGAGAGAGATAGAAGGTTTTTGGTAAAATCCCTTTTACCCTTTTCACCTAAACAAGGTGGTTGGGTAAATTGTTTTGCCAAAACCATTCCAAGGTGGTTGGAAAGTGGATGGTATGGCATAAATGCCAACCACTCTCCCAACTACCACATTTAAAGTGGGCCCCACATTTGAATTCAAAATTCAAATGTATCTACGAACATTTTCCGCGGCTCGGATCCGTTTAATCCGATTAAACGAATTCTCATCGCTAAATTATTAAATCTAGTTTAATTAAATAACGATGCCTCGCAAATATATTACGAATGTCGTCTACGAATTAATTCTAAATTAATTTGTTCGTTCATATTAAAGTCCGACTTTAATTTCGTAATGAAATCCAATTCATATTAATATATCCGATATATTAATTTTAGCCCATACGAATAAATTAAATAGAAAAATCAAATTTAACTATTAAATTTATTCTACCGATTAATTCCAAATTTATCGCGTTCTCTCTCTTCCGAACACATTTAATCCCAGATTAAATAATACCTCAATTAATCCCAGATTAATTTTCTCCATCTTAATTAATCCCAGATTAATTCTCTCTTTTAATTAATCCCAGATTAATTCTAATTTAAATCAACTGTCATCGGTGAATCTTTGGGAAGCGACCCAAGAGATCCCTGGATATGTTGGCAGTAAATACGGTCATCGGATTATCCGAATACGTGCGTACCTCGTACCACGTGCTTACCGATTTACAAGACATGGTTGGCTTCTAGCAAAGCACCGTGCCTACCCAATTCTCCAGAAATATTCTTACTGGAATATATAATCTATGTCAGGCGTAGTATACATAGTATTGCGTATTGCGATCCAGTATCGAATGTCACGTGCTAGGCCTGGGGCTGGAACTGTGTCTGCCCCGTACGAAGCACATGTCGGATGTCTAGTAACTAGTCTCTATAATCGGATATACATGACCTAGTCATAACATCCCGATGACTGCAGTACTTAAGAGCACTAGTACCGTATCCTACGTGACATCATCTCCACTATGACTGGAGTGATACTTCCATCTTGACATCACACCCAATACACTACGATTCTCAATTTACCCAGCAGAGGCGTACACAGAACCGGTTAAAGCCCTGGACGACCAAAACTAAAGCATACCGATTGTCGCAAGCATTAGCGGTGCAAGTCTCAGGTTAAGACCAAATACACATACCCTGATTTCGGACTTCCATAGACACATAGTCATACCACCAATGGAATTCCGAGGGGTCTATCCAGAGCGAAGCTATTTTCCGTACCATCAGTAAAACACAACCTCCTATTACACTTGCATGAGTATCCTATACCCAAATATATGAGAACTATGCCGTTATGATCTCACATAACACGCACAAGTGTAATACTAGTCTATTCCGCATTATCGATGTCCAGTCTCGATAATACTACGACTAGGGATATTTAATGATTAATCCTTCGTGGATTGATACTGTCTCATATCATCTCAATCCAGGAACTAATCATAAGGACCTCCCATCATTTATACATCTAGGTGATCTAATCACAAATGATAAGAGTGCAATCTCCTTGTCACATAGTTAACTTGTACAACAACACCATGATCTGTACAAATAGTGACGCTATGGGTCATAATTGTCCAACACATGGTACATGGATCTAATCCTTAATTCTGACGACGGAATTAAAGTGTCATTGCATCAAGTATGAAGGATTGAGCACTAAAGTTATCATCACATGAATCTTCCAAAGATCATGTTCTACTATTTGCTCAACTCCGGGCTTAGGCCCAAGAGGTTGTTTCTCTATCAAATAGAATAACTTCTCTGTTCTCATGACTATCCTGAGGTTCTATTCCCAATTTGAAAATTAGAGCCGTTTAAAGACATTTTCACCCAGGATTATGTTCTAAACGCTAATCTTTCAGTTATCTTGATTGCTATAGTCTAACTATCCAATCAACGATTTCGGGTACTATTGAATATAATGAAAACTATAGTCTAACTATATAATCAACTATAATTTAATTGATTAAATTCAAATATATTGATTACTATAATCCAATTATATAATCAACTATAAATGAAGTAGTTTGAATACAGTCCAACTGTTTAATTAAAACAACAATTAAATATTAGTCCAACTAATATATTTATTTAAATTAATGACGAAAAATTGAATGAGCGCGTATTGGCAAGTATCTAAACGAAATTGCAAATTTAATACTTGCCTCCCACTAATTTTCGGCGAGCCTCTAACCCTCTGTTGAGTACTCGGGAAACCTTGTTTCCTAGTGGGCTAGGATCCCGTTATATAACACACAACCTTGACTTTGGCCAACAAGTTGTATGAAACTTAACTAGGTAGATCTCTAAGATCAATTGGATCTCATCCAATTCCTAGATCTAGTAGGTGGACATCCAAGTCCGAAACATATATCTAATATATGCCAATATATCCTATATATTCCTTAACCTTTTTCCTCTGAATCAACTAAGCCTTGGCTTTGGCACAATAAACTTAATGATTCCAGTTAAGCAGAACCCATTGACCTTGGAAAGCTTCGTAATCGATGTCGATGGACAAGAAGTGATCTTGACTTTGGCCAAAAAATCACAACTTGGACAAGACATGCGATATGGAACAAAGCTTTCATGATTCAAACACATCCGCGATGGACAAAGGTCTTGACTTTGGCCAACAAACCAATGCCAATCTTGGATATTGAGAATGAATCATTCAATGGAAGGAAAAACGCTAAATATTTTATTGAGGGTTTTTCACGTAATTGGCAACCAATTAATTATCTTTGATTAGGTCTCATCATTCACCCTTAAGCATGCATTCTAAAAGCATAATAAGGTGCGATAAATAAATTAATAATGATATGCGGATGGATATTTAAAACATTTTGTTCCTAGAACAAATATCTCCACTTCCTCTCTCCCGCTAGCACAAATCTCACTTCTACCCAATTACATAACACTTCTAAAGAAACCTCATTTACATTGAGGGGAATATGTGAGAAGAGAAATACAAAGAATCAATAGGTAATAGGCTGGACACACATGTCCAATTTAATAAATTCTAAATTTATTACAACAATTTCCAAAATTGCCCTCACCCATCTAATATCCATCCGATATACATTATTCATACATCACATCCATGTATTCACACAAAGCATGTTATCAATCAATATAATCCAATTAATTAATCTGAAATTAATGACCATCCAATGTTCAAACAACGATTTGATTTGCGCGAGTCCAACTCGTTTTAAGAATAAGTACTCAAAATACGAATTCTTGAATTATATCAAACTACAATATTAAATCCAATTTAATTTGTATTCAATACTAATTCTTTATTTAATTCCAAATAAATAATTACATTTTATTAATGAGCCTTTGCGGCTTAGATTCTAAATCTAACCTTAACGGGTCTCAAAGCCCAATTAACATCCAATGTCAATTTAATTAAAGTCCAATGGGCTTTCAATTAATTTATAAGGCATGGACTTTGGCAACCAAGCCCAATAAGGAATCACCCTTTGCCAAAAATCAATTTAGGCCCATTAGGCCCAATTAAAATTTTAAAGGCCCATTTAATCATATTTGGACTTTATGGAAATGGTTTTAGGCCCAATTGGATCCAACCAATTATCCTAAACCAACTTGGCCCAACCAAGCCCATTAAGCCCAAATACAACTTTATTAGCCCAATTCCAATTTTAGCCCAACTAATTAAATTCCAATATCCCAAATATCATAATTTATCAATTAAAGTGTATTAGCCATAATTAATTAGTCAAATTAACATTTCCAAAATATCAATTTACATAATTAATCATGCTAATCATCATCAACACATGTCCAACATTATTGAATCAAAAAATCATATCATTTCATGCTATTGATGTCATGACATTTTAGGGTTTTTAAAATCGATTTCGATTTCAATCCAATTAAATCCTAAATCAATTTATCCCATGTCTTTCAACTCATCTAATGATCAAAAGAACAAAAAATACCATGACATTAGGGCATCTATACAATTCGGCCAAGCCAAATTTTTGGGGAAAAAATAATCCAATTCAATTTTCATCAAATTGATCATGCATAACTCCAAGTTATCATCATTCAAGCATACTCAAACAATCAATTTTATCAAATCATGCTCAAATCAATTTTACCCAAATTTTACCCTAAATTCAATTTCATCCTTAATAACTGCTCTGATACCATTGTTGGGTTTTCTAGGTGAAACCAAGATCAAATTAAGCAATGAAATGTACGAATATAAAAAAGTAAAGTAGTGGAAATACTCCCTTTGATCAGCTTTGTGATGCGATGAACACAAAAATTTTCTGCTCCTTGAGACTCTTGGCCAAGCCCCTTGTTTTTGCTCCAAGCTCCTATTTGTGTGGATCTTCAAGCTCCAAGCTTGGGTTTAGATTCCATGCTCATAGATGGGTTTCCCTATCACCTTTGTAAGACTTCGTGGATTTGCTAGCATCTTGAAAAATTGCAACAATTTTTCTTCTTCTCCTTGGTGAGTTTTGGCCAAGCCTTGCACAAGAGAGGGAGAGTGCGTTTTTGAGAGAGAGAGATGAGATGAGAAAAATGAATTGTTGACTTGTTATTTGATTTTCCAAAAATCAAATTAAGATATACCAAATCCAAGATTTTGGTAAAAGTCATCCATCACTTTTGAACTTGTGTGAAAAACAAGTTTCCAACCACCCACCAAATTCCATCAACTTAAAGTTGATTAAAGTGACTAGGTGATGTGACTTGTGGGCCCCACTTGATTCAAAATCTGAGTGGGCCCACAAATTATCCAGGGCTCGGGTTCTCTAATTCTGAATTAATGAATTTTCCGTTGCGACGTAATTAAATCAAATTTAATTAAATAATTATGCCTAACAAAATTACTATTCACGTCGCTAGCAAATTAATTCTAGATCAATTCGTTAGCCTGAATTAAAATCTAATTTTAATTCCGCGTCAAAATATAATTTCGTATAATATATCAATATATTATTTTATCGATTAATTCCAAATTAAATCGTTCTTTCACTTTAAATAATATTTTATCCCTGATAAAATATCTCCATAATTAATCCCAATTAATTTTCTCTATTATAATTAATCCCAGATTAATTTTCTCCGAGTCATACGTCACGGTGATCTCTCGGGAAGCGACCCATGAGATCCCTGGATATGTTGGCAGTAAATCCGGTCGTCGGACTATCTGAACACGTACGTACCTAGTACTATGTTTTTACCGATTTACAAGACATGGTTGGCTTCTAGCAAAGCACCGTGCCTACCCAATTCTCCAGAAACATTCTTAAAGGAATATATAATCTATATCAGGCGTAATATACGTAGTATTGCGTATTGCGTATTGCGATCCAGTATCGGATTTCACTTGCTAGGCCTGGGGCTGGAATTGTGTCTGCCCCATACGAAGTACATATCGGATCTCTGGTAACTAGTCTCTATAATCGGATAAACAGGACCTAGTCATATTATCCCGATAGCTGCAACATTTAAGAGTACCAGTTCCTTATCCTAGGTGACCATCATCTCCATATTACTGAAGTGATACTTCCATCTTGACATCACACCCAATACATTACGATTCTCAATATACCCAGAAGAGGCGTACACAGAACCTGTTAAAGCCCTGGATGACCAAAACCAAAGTATATTGATAGTCGTAAGTATTAGCGATGCAAGTCTCAGGTTAAGACCAAATACACCTACCATGATTCAGAATTCCATAGACACATAGTCATACTACCAATGGAATTCCGAGGGGTCTATCCAGAGCGAAGCTGTTTCCGTACCATCGGTAAAAACAACCTCCTATCACACTTTCATAAGTATCCAATACTTAAATATATGAGAACTATGTCGTTATGCTCCTACAACGCCCACAAGTGCAATACTAGTCTATTTCGCATTATCGATGTCAAATCTCGATAATACTACGACTATGGATGTTTTAATGATTAAACCTTCATGGATTGATACTGTTTCATATCTTATCAATCCAGAACTAATCATATGGACTTTTATCATTTATATGTCCCGGTAATGTAATTACAAATGATAAAAGAGCAATTTCCTTTGTCACATAGTTAATTTGTACAACAACACCATGTTCTGTACAAATAGTGATGATATGGGTCATAATTGTCCAACATTCGTTTCCTTAAGATACCCTACAAATAGACACTTATCCGATTTGGGTTCTAGTTTGGTACCATCCAAACGTTTAACATATGCCCAACATCCCCAAATCTTTAGGAATGAGAAATCCGGTTTCTTTCCTGTCCATATTTCATATGGAGTCTGTCCAACAGACTTCAACTGAACCTTATTCAAAATAAGTATTGCACTGTTTAATGCGTATCCCCAGAAGGAAATTGGTAGCTCTTTGCGACTCATCATTGACCTTACCATGTCCAACAAAGTTTGGTTTCTCCGTTCGGACACACCGTTCAATTTAGGTGTTCCGGGAGGAGTCTACTGTGAAAGAATACCATATTCTTTTAAGTAATCTTGAAACTCATTGCTTAAGTATTCTCCACCATGGTATGACCGCAACGTTTTAATACTTTTGGCAGTCTATTTTTCTATTTCGTGTCGAAACTCTTTGAATTTCTCAAAAATTTCCGACTTGGGTTTCATAAGATACACATAACCATAACGCGATGCATCATCCGTAAAGGTTACGAAGTATTCATATCCATCTCTAGCCTGACTAGACATGTGCCCGCTGATGAGCGGAAAATATATCAATATTTACCGCCCCTTTTACTTAATATTTTGTTTAGTTTCTCGGGTTTGATGAATGTTTTGATGTGTTTTAGTTTATTTTGCAGATAAAATAATA
>SKCR01023894.1:0-48922 GCA_019454045.1 Zanthoxylum bungeanum | reverse complement strand
ATTTAGAGAATTTTCTACAAATTATACATATTCATATACCTTTTTAATTATAATATTAAAAACTCAATCATAGTTATAATATTTGTCATAGTTACATTGTCATTTTAGATGCTCAAACTTATATTTGAACATGTCTAATTTTTAAAAAACATTGTTCATATGAGTAGTGAATATATCATTAGTGTAAAAAATATTTGAAATCTAACTCTTGAAATAGAAAAATGAAAATGGCAATTTCCCTTGTTTATAGTGAACAATATTTTTTTTAAAAATAAAAAATATTGTGGTTAAAATAAATATAATGTTGAAATGGAGATGGATAAAATACCGATATGAATATGATGAAAATCAATTTAGGATTATACTTTAGAATAATTAAGAAGAATTTTAAAAAATTAGAACTATTTATAAAACAAATCAAGAATTTATCATTTTTAGTAATTAGTTATGGTGGAAAGAATAAAAGAAAATAAATAATAGGGAATATGTGACGCTGGAAATCAAATAACAGTTTAAACAAAAATAATTTGTACAAGAATTTATATTTCGGGTATTATTGTTAATTTATGTATAGCAGGAGACTCATATCACATTTGCGCCATGAACCAAAGAATTACATCTTTAGAAAAACATAAATTGTACAAAAATTTGTTTTTGTTTTGTTTTTGATTTTTTGATTTTTTTTGTTTGTTCTTGTTTTTTTGCGTTATCGTTGTCAATTTTATATAGGCAAAATTTCTATTGCTCCTCATCTTATGCAGATTATTATTATATTATTTTATTATTATTATTATTATTATTAATATTATTATTATTATTATTATTATTTTATTTTATTGTCTTTTAATTTTGTCGCATCTTCTTATAAAGGCATCATACACAGATAAATAACCGATAAGCTAAAAATCCGTTGCAAAACAATTTATTTTTTAGGGTTTTTTTTTTTATATATTCATACATGTTATTATAATTAAAATTATATAATGACCTTTTCAAGTAGTAAATTAGTCATATTAAGGGTTAAAAATAATTGTAAAAGGATTATCAGTCGTATATTCAAGAATTGAAACATTATAAAAAATACATAAATTTTGAACTTTGTTCAAGTTTCCACCCAATAGTAATAGTGTTTGCTGGTTATTGTTCTGCATCACTTTCATGGTGCATTGATTCAATATTACAGACCTTTTAGTTTGGAACCCTAAATAGAAATTTAAAAAAAAAAAAAAAACACATAAGATTGATAAATGCTAAATTTCGATTATATGGTTGATAAAAGTTTTGAGTATATGCTTTTTTTAAAAAAAAAAAAAAAACACAGTACGAATTTAAATTTAAAAAAATGGAGCATGAATTGAATCATTGACAGGGGAGACCACTAGTATAATTGCCAAGTTTGATTATATGATTGATAATTTTATTTTATTATTTATTTTTTTTATGAGTAAATTTGTCTTTTGATGTTAACAAAAATTCCAGGGCCAAAAAAGCCCATTTTGTATAGAATTTGTTGAATATTTTACAATTGTTAACTATCAGGTGGATTGTTGATACAGATGTGAAATATAGAGTGGACCAGTGGCAGTGGGTTTGTTTATTTTGGACAGCATGCCATATTTAAAAAAGACAAGTGGCTTGAATGGAAGTTTCTGAGGCTTTGCATTGGCGCCATGGCCATATTTAAATGGTATGTTTATGGGAAGCATCGAGGTCAATGCAGGGAAAATTAAGTAATACAAAATGTGCAGCTCATTGGAATTTACTTTTTATGTTTCACATTTCCTTTTCTTTGCTGGGGACAAGACAACCTCTGGCCTATCAATTATCAATTATCAAAACTTTATTTTCATCTAATAAACTTTTTCTCATAATTGGTCATATAATCACTTTCATTTTGTTAAAACTTGCAAGCCATGGGACCATTCAGCCATTTAATTTAAGTTTGATGGAATTCAGTCAAGCTGGACTAAGACTGATTTAGCTATCTGCATAATAATTTTTCATTTAAGGCTACAAGTACGCAAAACTATATACACACACAATTGCTTTCTGTAGAACAAAAAATCACTTCACTTGAAAAATCAATTAAGGATATTAAAAAAAAATCATTTAAATTATTGTTTCTAATAAACTATGCAAAGCTTGGGGTAAAGTTTCCTTTATCCCTTACAGTTTGAAATAATTGCTTAATTAGTGCTTATATTTCAAAAATTACTTAAAACTTCCATTTTGTCATTTACATACAGTACAAAAAACTGTGCAGGCAATAGTGCAAATTCTATCGATAATTAAGTAAATCGATGAAATGGCGACATATTTTTTCGCTATAATACTAGCCAATTATTATTTACTAATAAATTATCATTTAATCGGAGATTTACAGAAAGAAAGCCCTTTGCTAAATAGTCAACAAAGTCATTGATTATTTGTAATATCTTGAGTTTTCGGAACAATTTTAAAAGGTTCTCGAGTCGAAGTTTAGGATTCGGAGCAAGACGATATTAGGAAATAAGAGTTTAAGTGTTAAATAATAGGTCAGAATATTTTAAAGTGAGATTTTATTGCATTAGAAATTGTGAAATTCGAAAGAACTGATTACACAATTTTTATATACGGGAAAGTTCATTGAGACGTAAAAACACGCAGAATGCATATCCTTCCAAAGGCAGGCTAGATAAAATTTTTTTAGGTACTTGATGTTGGGATATTTTTATCAATGTCCGGCTGAACTTTATGTAAGTCTGGCCGAAGGTACCGCGTGGAATCAGAATTATAAAAGTACGCAAGGCAATAATAATAGCATGACAGTGATAACATGTTTATGCAAAATAACAATATTAAATAATTGCACTAATGGGAAATGCTTAAAATCAGAAATAGAAATACAGAATCATGATTAAAAAAAGTAATGATAAATAGCAGTAAGGACATAATAATAAAATGATTGTAAAAAACAGAATAATAATGAAATAATTACTTTTCCAGTGGTACGTGAAGTTATATCTCGAGTGCGAACTATATTATATCCATTCGGAATCGATTACGAAACTTATATCCGGATTTCCATCCTATATACCATGGGAATCATACGGCTAGATATAAAGTGTGTTCGGCGGACATGTGACAAATATAGCCAAACATCACTCACAAATCTGGCCGAACATCATTCACAAATCTGTACATCAAGATATATTATGACAATACTCGTTACACATTAAAAAATTAAAAAGCTTCCAGCTATAGACCACATTGTGACCCCTTTATTTTGACATTTTTTTCCAAACCTAAATGTCAATACTTAATTCTCCAATCTCTCTGTCTCGCCGGGAAATTGAAATCCCAGGAATTTCACAGCGGCGGTGATGTGCCGCAAGATAATTAACCCCATTGTGTTAGCAGTCACATGAGATATTGCAAAACTTGCCTTTATAGCTAGTGAACATAATTCCTGAGAGTTAATGTTGCTTTAGATTTTGATAGTGGTGTTAGATTATTAATGTTAGATTATTATTATGATAGTTGTGTAGTTATGTATTTAATATGGTAGTTGTGTATTTAATATGATATTTGTGTAGTTAATATAGTAGTTGTATAATGACTATATAAAGATCTCTCATTGTAGTTCTAAATTCAAGTAAATGTTAATATATAAACATTTTCTTCACAAATTATCACACGGTATCAGACACTTGAAATTCCGATCTCTAGATATGTCATTGTCTTTGTCTTAAAAACAGGTTTTATCTCATTGTCTATATTGTTTCCAAACAGGTCTTATCTCATTGTCTCTGTCTCAAAATATGTCTTATCTGATTGAAAATGTCTTAAAACATGTCTTATCTCATTGTTCTGTCTCAAAACATGTTTATCTCATTGTCTTTGTCTCCAAACAGGTTTTTTTTATCTCATTGTCTTTGTCTCCGTCTCCAAGCAGGTGTATCTACGCTTCGATGATCAAATATATGATATCTTCACCAAGTCTTTTCTTCTTGACAGTTATAGACTCAATATGATTTTATCACTACCATCTTGAGTTTGAGGGTGGATGTTATATTATTATTATGGTAGTTGCACTATAAAAATTAGACCATTGGCGTCGAATTATTTCGACGCCATAATCCACATTTTTGACGCAAAAGACATTCAGCGTCGAATAAATTAGACGCAAAAAATGGACGTTGAAATGTCGACGACAATCAATTTTTAGCGTCGAAATTATTAAATTCGACGCTAAAAACTTATATTTTAGCGTCCAAATTATGTCGCGCTAAAGTAAATTTTCCGACGCTATAGGTTATATTTGGCGACGAAATTATTCGACGCCAAAAGTGAATCTTTGAGTGTCGATACGCTTCGACGCTAAAGTATATTAAACAATTAATATATGCACGCTTATAGCGGCCATTTTTTGTTACTTCGACGCAAAAGTTGAAAATTTACGTCGAATTATTTCGTCGCTAATAGTTCAAAAATTTATTTTTAAAAAATTATTATTTTTACTTCTTTTTTGGTCTAAAATATTTAATTTAGTTAAAAAAATATAATTAATAACAGAAATACGAAATATTATATTGAATTTGTTTTAGGAAAAAAATATTATATTAATATATTTTTCAAAATGTTTATACAAAACCAAATATAAAATTAATTTGCTACTGTGATGGGGGGACGTCGAGCCCGATGCACCCTAACTGATTGAAGCCTCGAACATCTGACGGAAAACAAGCATTTGATGTTCCAACTGCTCCATCTTCTTCTCGTGGTCCACCATATTCTTCTCGTGGTCCACCGTGACCTGTTGTAGCTTCTCCTTAGTCTGCTGTAGCTCGTCTCGGGTGTTGGATAGCTCGTCTCGGGTGCTGACTAGCTCGTCTTTGGTGGTGACTAACTCGTCTCGAAGAGAGACATTGTCCGAATTACCACTATTGTGTGCAGATGACGTTGGCTTTTTACGAGTGCCAAGGCCAACGTTGTAAGCTGTCTGATTCTTGAAAACCAATTGCGACAGCTGCTCATCTGGTATGGGGTCGGACCCTGTCTCCTGAGTTTGATGTTGGAGTTCCATCATTGCGTGCTGTTTCAAAAAATAAGTTAATATTAGAATTTGAGAAAAAAATTAACATATATTAATTTATTTTATTTTAAAAACTGAAACTTACATAGCAGCGTTCGGCTTTTCATTTATCCATTTGTTCCTCTCATTGTAATGCGTCACACGGAAAAAATCTGGAAATGATTGCACCTCACCTGTGCTACTCTGTTATTAACAGAAAATAAATTCAATATTATTCCAGGTTATAAAAACAATTTACTGTTAAATTTACGTTAGATATATATTTCCTCAGAATGTTCGGCACGATGTTGGATAAATGGCTTCGAACCTCCACGGTGGTTAAAAACCGCAAGTGACTCGATTTTCCGCATTGCGTGACATTTTCTGCATTTACCAACACTGTAAGTACCGAAAAACAAAGACAATTATAATTTCCGTTTATTTCAAAATTCTAACCTCGTGGTTTTTGCTAGACCAAAGCTCACATAAGAATGTCCAATATTGTTCTGTATAAAATCAGGCTTGTGTGGAGCATTTGAAGGTCCATGTTCGTCGAATATTGGTTTCAGGACTTTTGTTCTATAATCTTTATCACTTTTCCCCATGTGTAGTCAATATATGTTGGACATTCACTTGGGTCAGGATCGAAGTCGAACCATTCCTACATGAAAATTCGAAGTAAAAATACGCTAAAATAACATGTTAAATAACAAACCATATCGAAAAACTTACAAAGTTAGCGCGGGGCATAGCTGGTCATTTTCGTCCCACGGTATCTTTCTCCAGATACGTAGTTTTGGGGGCTTCCATAATCGAGCTGTAGCTCCTAGGCTGTATTATTAAACGCTGAATTCTGTTGTCCGACTTGATTGCGTTCCATCATCTGATTATCGTATCTGGATACGTCGTTGGAGCCTTACGTACTAGCCACCCAGGGCCACGGGTGCTTCCTAGGACCATTCACCTGTATGGATCACCGTGCTAGCAGAGGACACACTGTTGGGGTTGGTGCTCAGAGCGCCAATCCGGACCGTATTTATGTCTGATTCATGAATACGAACATCCCCTTATTCCATAATATTACTTATTTATGGTTGCACCTCTTGTTCTTATATATATTCGATCTGATTACTATTAGATTGAAACTAAATGTGGTTTAGTGATATGTATATATTAGACAAAGGCCCGATAATATATAATGCAGTACACAGTTACAAAGTTAGTTTGTAATTGACATTGGGAAGTGTCACTGCTAAATGTATATTATCAAATAAAGTTCCTGGTCAAGATTCACTAACACGGGTCGGTTAGTCAAATCTGTTGAGACCAGTACATGTCGTATATCGGGACTCGGTCCGATGGTTTATCCTAATGAACCATGAGTAGCGGAGACTCGTATAGACATGTAGGTGTTTATAATAGATAAACACTGAACGGCTCACCGAAGATTCTTAATGGATGGTACGCCAACGTCAATAAGAATCTTCTCTGGTTGAGTAGCATAGTGGTCCTTCGACTTGAGACACCACTGTGGATGTATGAGATATCCTCCACACTTAGATGGCAGTCACGTCACCGATCTATTTAGATCAGACCTCCGCCTGTTCGTTGGGTGTGGACTGATCCTCAGGATATCCTGTGTGTGTCAAGATAGGATCCGTCAGTTCTGTGTACAGAGCATAGGTAGTCCATATATAATTAGCAGTCTGTTAAATCTGTGGCCACAGTATACTTCGGAAGTAAGTTCCGAATGTTATTTAGAGATTGCTAATGAATACGTCGACGGGATAATACCTATAGAGATTTGACGTTTACATCTATATCTCTGGGATTATCCGGATACCTGTGACGGAGAGATTATACGTATGCAATGACCTCGACCTGTATGATTCAGCCTGATTATCCGTGATCGTCATAATTACGGGTGGATAAATTATGGACACGAAATTGGATTTCGTGACGGATATGCCTGAATCTAGAGTCTCAATAATGAAATATACTCGTAGAGCACTAGAGCAACATATATAAATAATATTGATTATTTATAAAGTCGTTTAAAGGTTAAACGCAAAATACATGTGTAGGGACCCGATAGTCATTTCCTAATTATTGTGTATTTACATTTAATACTTGATTATTTTAAATACACATTAATTAAATGTCAAATTGAGATATTTGACTAATATCCTAAATAAAATATATTTTTAATATTTAATGTAAATATTATACTATATTTAATAATTTGTATTTGATTAATTAATTAATTATTTAATTGTTAAATGATTAAATTAATTAAAATATAAATATCTTACATTAGGATATTTGTTGTAAATGATATTAGTTGCCTTTGTTGACTTTAATAAAATATCTAATAAAGTTGTTTTAGATATTTATGCAAGTTGATTGATTAATAATAATTGAAATGAAAGAAATTGAAATTACAATTTCTTGTATTGGCTTAATGAATTTCGGCCAAGGCTTTTCTTGCACAAGTATATATTTTTTTTCATTTCATTTCATTTGATAACCTAATACACTTTAAAGAAAACTCCATTAATGGAAACAAAAGAAGCTTGTGAGAAAGAAAGAAGAAATCAAAGAAAGCTTGGATTTTAGTAAGTTTTTCCAACTTGCTATTAGAAAGGAAAATGTTCCTTAGGATCTAGGCTTTAACATATGATGTTCTTAGGTTATTTCTTTCTTTATTCTTTGTGTTTGATGATGGAAGTTTTGGAGAAGTGTAGAGCATGTGTGATGAAGGAAGCTTATGGCTATTGTAGTAATAAGTGTTCTTTTTGGTTTTGGAAACCTTGTTGCTAATCTAGAGTTGTTGACCCACTCTTAGATGACCTAGATTTGATCTTGAGTTGTTTCATTGTGTTGAGACTTTGATTGGATGGAAGAAAGATGATTGAAGTATTGGATTTAACCAATTTGGTCTAATTTGTCCAATTTGATGAAATTGAAAAATTAGGGTTCATGACCAATTCCAAATTTGGGGCTTTTCATATATGTTGTGCATTTGGATGTGTATATGATGCATATAAAGTTTCATGTTCATTGGATTACATCTTGATGTGTTTTGATGCATGAAATGACAAAGTGCACAAATTGGACCTAATGGGTGCATTCGGCCAAGACTTGAAAAATTTGGGATTTTTGTTGCCTTGGTGTTTTGATGTTTTGAACATGCTAAGTTCATCTTAGAAATGATTTAGAATCATTCAAAATTGATTAGATCAATTTCGGACTAAAATGGACAAAATACCAAGTGTAAGGGCAATTCGGTAAATTCACTTAAATATGATTTATTGAATTTTATTTCATGATTTGATTATTGGATAATTAAATAAATATGTTTATTTAATTAATCCGAGAAAAAGTTTTGAAATCGGAAAATTTGATTTTCCACCGCTTCCGCTGCATTACCGATATTCCCCCTAAAAACCCTACAAAATGGTATCAGAGCGAGTCTGATTCTAGGCCTCCATAAATGATTAGCTTGTTTTTATTCAATGTTTAATCATGTTTTCTTGACTTTATACATGCATGTTATAATCTAATTTGATTAGATTTAGGGTGTATGACACTTAATGGAATATCCCCGCTAAATAAGGTTTTAAGGTAACTAGTATTTGGAATACTTTTTTCTTGGTCCGTCTTGTCAATACGGTTTATAAATATCTTTTCGTTGACTACATCCGAGACCGTGCCTCTGCTGTGAGGATGTAGCTGATAGAAATTTATTTATGCCGGATTTATATTAGATA
This sequence comes from Zanthoxylum bungeanum, assembly GCA_019454045.1. Classification (NCBI taxonomy): domain Eukaryota; kingdom Viridiplantae; phylum Streptophyta; class Magnoliopsida; order Sapindales; family Rutaceae; genus Zanthoxylum; species Zanthoxylum bungeanum. The sequence goes on along the minus strand of SKCR01023894.1, from coordinate 40,099 downwards.
ATAGATAAATTCAAGCGAAAGCGGAATCCTGAACGTGCCCTAGCTGTCAGGGTTACGCAAGTAACTTGAGTTTATCATTGACGAGTTTAACCTTGGTACGTCTCCTTGTGGGCCTGCCTTCGCAGCGACAACGAGAAACGACCAGGACCGGAACCCAGGAATCACTAGTGAGTGATTGACAATGAGTTGTCTACCTGTGAATATACGTAGGCGAGACCGTGCCTCTGCTGTGAGTCGAAATATATTCATGGGGTCCTCTTCCCATTATGGAATTCGATTTAATTATTGAATTCTCGTCTTTCCGTTGGGGATTACGGTATTACGTAAAATAATGGGAGGCACTGCTAAGTTTAAAATATTCCATAACTTAGGCAGTGTGTATTATTATGGAAATTGCCGCTTGTTCGTTTCCTTATTCTATTACTTATATAGAATTGAACTTTTGATTACTGCATACATATTTTGATATGTTATATGACTTGACACTTGGTTGCAGTTTTTCTAGAATAGGTTCTAGATACTATTAGACTAGGATATTATTAGATTAGTCTAAACCATCGGGAACTGTTGTTCCGATTTTCTTCAAAAATCAAGATGGTAATGACTTAGTTTCTAAGTCATGATAGATAATCTAGATAGATATCCCTTTAGGATATAATAATGTAGAGATAATAGTTTCTTATGCAGTAAGAATTGACTTGAATTAGTTCGTGTCTCGAGATTCTTGACTGGCATTAAGAAAGCCCCATTAGGTATTTGTTTATCTAGTAATGACGTTTCTTAGCTTTAATGACCTATAGAGGCAATGTGTTTGACACAATTTGCTAATCAATTATTTACAATTGTTGTGAATAGTTGAATGCAAATAGTAAAGCTAAAGAAAGGAGATGCGTATAGTTGTGTATAGAAAATATCGATTTTCACAATAACAACTATAGGTATTGGATACCAGATCTCCCGTCTAGTTATTTGAAATATTAGTTAATGATTGTTTTGATATTTGATATCAGAACTTACGACTATTTGATAGTTACATGTTCTTTATAAACAATTGTTATATATATTTCAAAATACAACTGGTAGTGTCATTGACGTAGAGATAAACATTAAGAAAAATTATTCGGTAAAGTAAATAATTTAGAACGGTGCTTTATGAGTTTAAATCACTTAAGCATTAGATGCTTATTCGTATGGTAAAGGATGGTTTGATACTAGATCATACCACACATCCTTATCCGTTTAATGAATATTGTATTCAAGAAGTGATTAAGATCTCGTTTAACCAATGATTTGTCATTGGACCACCAGATTTATTTATTGATACATTGGATGTATGTAGTTTAATAAATTGTAATTGCTTAAGGTAGTTTTCTTTACTTCGTAACTTAGTTATGAATTGTCATAACTTAGTTACGTGTTTCTAAAAGAACACATATTGAACGTCTTGATATGATCAAGAACTTTCTATCTGTTCTGATGAAACGTAGATTGAACATTTTTGATTTATTCAAATATATTCAATCTAAAGTTTTAGAGAACTTTATCCTCAAAATTCATTACATGTCTTTGAATTGTTCAAAGATCTTTGATACGATCAAACTTATGAATTTAAAGCAATTAGTTCTAAGGTTATTCAATGAATATGATTCATATTCAATATTATTCTTCCACGATTCCATCTTGATGGAATTGAGCAGTGGGAGAGTAATCGAATCTTATATGATTTGATTCGTTTGATATTGAATATTGCCGAATTAGTTTCAATACTCTTGGGGTTATGCTCCAATAACACTAATCCATCTCTGTAATTAATGTTCCATTATTTTCTACAGTTGCATATATGATATGTATAGGTAGAAAATTCGAATCTTGAAAAGTTTGAGATTTGAATATTTCTTTTATATAATAGTTATATAATGGAAATTACTTACACCTTGGAGGTATAAGTAAAAGTTTATCGTTTATTCTGTTTAATAGAATATTGTATTCTATTTGATAGAATATCTTTCCTACGATCCTAAGTAATAAAATCGTTTTATTACTTGGTGTGTAACATCTGATGTTAAGTATTGTAGAAAAGACTTGACTTAATGAAGTCAAATGTGAGAATGATAAATTATAAATGGAACTACGTAATTAATAAATGAAACAACCCTTATACATCTTCGTATAAGTCCAATAGGATATCAGAATCATTTACGAGTATTTGATACTTGATATGGTTCTGTTGTTTTCTTACTGAAGAAAATTATCCTATAACTTATAATGGAAGCGATATTTTGATATCGATTCTGGAAGTTCACCATTGAACCATAGATCTAAGATTGTTCATAGCTTACTACGATCAAGTTTTGAACTTGATTAAGCTTTCATTATGAATTAGTTCATGATATGTGCTAATTGTTTGCGCAGCGAAAGCAATGTGAGCTTATTAAAGGTTTAACCTTTACAATATGACAGTGAGAAAAGTTATACTCAGCAATCTATTGTAGATTCTAAGGAAACTTATCTCTAGTCACACTAATTGAACAATTTAAGATCTGTTGGTTAATGTTGATATTAAACTGTACTTTTTAGCTAAAGAATGCAAAGTGGCTTTTTTGAATGACTTATTCAGATAAGAGATCAGTTGTGATTTCTTTGTTTGAAGAGTTCATTCTGGAATGGCCCTAGAGTTTGTGTTCTGCTGAGATCGCAGTTTAGTGTGCTAGCTTATAGAGCCTATTGTAGACTCTGATAAGTCTTCTGGAAATCCGTGTTCTCTATTTTTGATATCAGTCAGATTGTCTGATCTTGTCAAAGTATAGAGAATACATATGTGATTGAAGGGTTAGTGGGAGCGTACAAATTACTTTCTAGTGTTATATATCCTAACAACATTATCATTATTATAGTAATAATGAGATGTTTGTAAGGTAAAAGATTTACCTAAGTCTTCTTTACTCCGTGTGAAAGCAGTGGGAGTAGTCTCTGTTATATTTGATATAAAGTTTTATATATGATATAAAACTGGAGACTTGTGAGATACTCCTATTATTCGTACATTAGATATGATCTAATAAAGGACATAACTAGGCTATCTGTATGACAGTTAGTATAACTGTTGACAGTTAATGTGTGTCTTGTATATCGTATTCATCTTTCGTAAAGGATGATTCCTTTTTAGAAAGAGATATTGATTAGAATGTCTAATCAATCTTATGTATCATTTGATGATGACATAATGAATACTTTATTATGTGCGATTAAAGATATCATTTAATCATAATTGTTATGAGTTATTTTGATATCCTATAGACCATATGATGGATCTTGAAACACGTTCTTTGTGATCTTTGAGATATTAAGAACGAGTTTCTAATTCATGGAGAATACAATCTGCAACCATTAGGGTCATATTAGTTTTGAGACTAATTATGACGTTAGACAGTCTACGTCATAAAGAGTCACAAAAGATGCAGTGGGAGTGTCACGAAGGATTCTACTACTGAGTGGAATTAGATGCAACTTATTAAGTATTGACTTATGAAGTTGCAAAGTGACCTTATAAATTAGAAGTTTTATATTTGTGTTGTGCTTGCGGTTGTCCCCATAGTATTTTGGATTTGATCCCTAAATACTTGGACAACTTAGTAGTTGTAGCACAATACCGATGTAGCATTAGAGTCATATTAATGTATAATCTAGATTATACAAAATATGAACAATGCTGACTATGGGAAACGATGGAGTTTGTTTGACAAACTCAATGATTCATAGCGGACTTGTTTCTTACCTCTTAAGTACTGGTGAGCTTTTGAGGGCCATGTGCATATGATACACATTGAGACGTGTATATGATACCGTGGATTGGCACTAGAGCAAGTGGGAGAAATTGTTGGGGTTGGTGCTCAGAGCGCCAATCCGGACCGTATTTATGTCTGATTCATGAATACGAACATCCCCTTATTCCATAATATTACTTATTTATGGTTGCACCTCTTGTTCTATATACATATTCGATCTGATTACTATTAGATTGAAACTAAATGTGGTTTAGTGATATGTATATATTAGACAAAGGCCCGATAATATATAATGCAGTACACAGTTACAAAGTTAGTTTGTAATTGACATTGGGAAGTGTCACTGCTAAATGTATATTATCAAATAAAGTTCCTGGTCAAGATTCACTAACACGGGTCGGTTAGTCAAATCTGTTGAGACCAGTACATGTCGTATATCGAGACTCGGTCCGATGGTTTATCCAATGAACCATGAGTCTGCGGAGACTCGACTATAGACATGTAGGTGTTTATAATAGATAAACACTGAACGGCTCACCGAAGATTCTTAATGGATGGTACGCCAACGTCAATAAGAATCTTCTCTGGTTGAGTAGCATAGTGGTCCTTCGACTTGAGACACCACTGTGGATGTATGAGATATCCTCCACACTTAGATGGCAGTCACGTCACCGATCTATTTAGATCAGACCTCCGCCTGTTCGTTGGGTGTGGACTGATCCTCAGGATATCCTGTGTGTGTCAAGATAGGATCCGTCAGTTCTGTGTACAGAGCATAGGTAGTCCATATATAATTAGCAGTCTGTTAAATCTGTGGCCACAGTATACTTCGGAAGTAAGTTCCGAATGTTATTTAGAGATTGCTAATGAATACGTCGACGGGATAATACCTATAGAGATTTGACGTTTACATCTATATCTCTGGGATTATCCGGATACCTGTGACGGAGAGATTATACGTATGCAATGACCTCGACCTGTATGATTCAGCTGATTATCCGTGATCGTCATAATTTACGGGTGGATAAATTATGGACACGAAATTGGATTTCGTGACGGATATGCCTGAATCTAGAGAGTCTCAATAATGAAAAATACTCGTAGAGCACTAGAGCAACATATATAATAATATTGATTATTTATAAAGTCGTTTAAAAGTTAAACGCAAAATACATGCGTAGGGACCCGAAGTCATTTACTAATTATTGTGTATTTACATTTAATACTGATTATTTTAAATACACATTAATTAAATGTCAAATTGAGATATTTGACTAATATCCTAAATAAAAATATATTTTTAATATTTAATGTAAATATTATATATATATTTAATATATTTGTATTGATTAATTAAAATTAATTAATTGTTAAATGATTAAATTAATTAAAATATAAATATCTTACATTAGGATATTTGTTGTAAATGATATAGTTGCCTTTGTTGACTTTAATAAAAATATCTAATAAAGTTGTTTTTAGATATTTATGCAAGTTGATTTAATAATATTGAAATGAAATTGAAATTACAATTTTGTATTTGGCTTAATGAATTTCGGCCAAGGCTTGTTTGCCAAGTATAATTGTTTTCATTTCATTTCATTTGATAACCTAATACACTTTAAAGAAAACTCCATTAATGGAAACAAAAGAAGCTTGTGAGAAAGAAAGAAGAAATCAAAGAAAGCTTGGATTTAGTAAGTTTTTCCAACTTGCTATTAGAAAGGAAATGTTCCTTAGGATCTAGGCTTTAACATATGATGTTCTTAGGTTATTTCTTTCTTTATTCTTGTGTTTTTTGATGATGGAAGTTTTGGAGAAAGTGTAGAGCATGTGTGATGAAGGAAGCTTATGGCTATTGTAGTAATAAGTGTTCTTTTGTGGTTTTGGAAACCTTGTTGCTAATCTAGAGTTGTTGACCCACTCTTAGATGACCTAGATTTGATCTTGAGTTGTTTCATTGTGTTGAGACTTTGATTGGATGGAAGAAAGATGATTGAAGTATTGGATTTAACCAATTTGGTCTAATTTGTCCAATTTGATGAAATTGAAAAATTAGGGTTCATGACCAATTCCAAATTTGGGGCTTTTCATATATGTTGTGCATTTGGATGTGTATATGATGCATATAAAGTTTCATGTTCATTGGATTACATCTTGATGTGTTTTGATGCATGAAATGACAAAGTGCACAAATGGACCTAATGGGTGCATTCGGCCAAGACTTGAAATTTGGGATTTTTGTTGCTTTTGGTGTTTTGATGTTTTGAACATGCTAAGTTCATCTTAGAAATGATTTAGAATCATTCAAAATTGATTAGATCAATTTCGGACTAAAATGGACAAAATACCAAGTGTAAGGGCAATTCGGTAAATTCACTTAAATATGATTTATTGAATTTTATTTCATGATTTGATTATTGGATAATTAAATAAATATGTTTATTTAATTAATTAAAAAGAGAAAAGTTTTGAAATCGGAAAATTTGATTTTCCACCGCTTCCGCTGCATTACCGATATTCCCCCTAAAAACCCCTACAATCCCAGGGCCAGTTGCCCTTGCTGATGTAGATGGAGAGTCGCGTTAGCCGGTTTGCGATTTCCCGGTGCCATCTGTTAAATAAAAACCCGTCGCATTAGCGTCATCAAATTCTAAAGTTATTATACAATACATCCATTACAAGTCAATACAACTTAACAAACGCGCTTTATACCATCGAATTCTCCCACTTTCGTTTCAAATTCATTCATTCATTCTTCATTTCACAATGCATTCATTATCCCTCTAATCTACGAGTTCATCATACCGTACATACACACAGTCACACACACCAATATCATATAACCAACCAAGAAGCACATTTAAACAACCAATACATTACAAGGAAACACTAATCAAAAACAATACATACATATCACAACAAATTAACCAAGCATTTCTACATCTTAACAATACATACATATCACGACATCGAATGCTCACTTTCGCCCCTTGTAGGAAGCATGTCAGCTGTCTGGGAAGAACAGTAATCAAAGACCAGGTCAGGATGACACCTCTGCAAGAAGAGTCTTCTTCCCAAAAATGTAAAAAGAAAGTGCAGCTAAATCGGAATGGCCTTTTTTTTTTTTTTTTTTTTTTTTTTTTTTTTTATCAACTTCAACCAATTCTATTTCTATTATATAGCACAATCCACCCTAGAGATATCGGTTTGAATAGGTATATAAGGATACCAACCCGCGAAAAAAAGAATAAAGATTGATCTATGAGAAATCGAATTAAATTCGCTATACTAGATTCAAAAACCCGGGACACCAAAAGAATTGATTGGACGAGCCGTATGAGGCGGGAATTTGTTCATCGGTTCCTTTCTAGAGTCCCTTTTCGAAAGATTATCCTTGTCTTTGTTTATGTCTCGGGTTGGAACAAATTACTATAATCCGTCCACGAAATAGTGCTCTGGTTGGAAGGTCAGGAAGGGCGCATGCAGGATTATGGTTGCCAGAAAAAAAGTATCTTACCGCGCATCAGCTTGAAGAGCGGTCGTTTCAGTGCCAGTGATAAATTGGTTTAGAAAGATCGTATCGAGATCGCTTTTTCTCAATCTAGTAATAGGGTCAAAAGAAATGCAGCTGTTCTGCCCAGAACAGGGGCAGAACAGCAGCTGTTCTGGGCAGAACAGCTGCTGTTCTGAGTTGCCTACTTCTATCAAGGGGAGCTAAGTCAACAGCCTATACCCCACTTTCCCCGTTCCATCTTGGCCTACTTGCTGTTTTCATGAAATTGTAAGCCATTGACACACAATAATCACCTAGAAAACTGCCTACAAATCCACAACCAAACTCCCTTCAAATTAAACTACCTTCAAATTGTAAGCCTAATCATCATCATCATCATCATCATCATCATCATCATCATCATCAAATTAAAATCAAAAAGTGAGACTTACAAATGATTCGTTGCCGGAGACATCTTCTGAGTCGAATAATGAACGAAATGAGGGAGAATTTTGCTCGTTTGAGCCGAGAAGAGGAGGTCTATGGTTTTAGGGATTTAAAGACATTTAGCGTCGAATTAATTTCGTTTTAGCATCGAATAATTCGACGCTAAAAAAAGGGCGGTTTATAAAAAATTAGGGTTAGCGTCGAATTAATTTCGTTTTAGTGTCGAATAATTCGACGCTAAAAAAAAGGCGGTTTATAAAAATTTAGGGTTATTTTCCCGGGAAATTTAATCTTATATTTAGCGTCGAAAAACAATATTCGACGATAATTATACATTTAGCGTCAAATTATTTTATTTTAGCGTCGACTATTTCGATGAAAAAAAATAGACGGTTTATTAAAAATTTAGGGTTATTTTTCCGGGAAATTTAATTTTATATTTAGCGTCTAAAAACAATATTCGACGCTAATATGTGAAATGTAGCGTCGATTAGTAGTCGTCGCTAATGTCTGTCATTTAACGTCGACTAAAAGTCGACGCTAAATGTCACATATTAGCGTCGAATAACAATCGATGCTAAATGTCACATATTCGCGTCGAATAACAATCGACGCTAAATATATACCATTAAAAATAATAAAAACAAATATATGATAGTTATACTATTAATAATTACGATAATATTTCAACCATATCTAAAGAATAATTAAAATCAACAACACATACATTATAATCCAGAAAAATTATTCATCAATCACAAAATACAGTAACTTCATTATTCACTATTGTCGTCGGTATTTGAGGATTCATGACTGGAATCGAAGTCATCTTCAGTGTCAAATTGTTCTTCACTTGCTACTTCAACGCTCACTTCAGCATGAGGAATTATCTCAACGTCTGTACTAGCTCGAGTTAAAGTGATATTTTCAGGAACGGTGACAGTTGGTCAATAATATATTTGTGTCGTATCTTCAAAGTTGCCGGAGACTTCTTCTGTTTCATCTGATATGTCAACTTTATCTTTCTTCTGCGTGTCCCAGATGGCCCTATGTTGTAACTTTTCTACCACCATCCATCCAGTTCCTAACTTGGGATCAGATATGTATATCACTGAACGTGCTTGGGTACAAAAAATGTATGGATCAGTCTTGTACCAAAAACGTTGAACATTAATTGACGTTAGATGATTACGAACTTGAATTCTCCTCTTTCTGGCATTTGTGTCAAACCACTTACAGTCGAATAGCACAGTATGTCGTCTGGGTCGGTATATCAACTCAATGACTGACTGCAATACGCCGTAGAAGTCAATTAGATCTGAGCAGTGTTCTCCTTGGACTACAATTCCAGAATTTTGAGTCACATGAGTAACATCTCGCTGTTCGGTATGAAATCTAACTCGTTGACAATGCAGCCACTGTACTCATAAGCCTGCTTTTGAGGCCCATAAGCCAAAGAAACCAACGAGGATTGCGAGTCTAATTGACCATTTTGAACTTGGTTGTTAATCTGACATGAGAGAAATATATGTGTTAATATAACAAACTGAAATGTTTAATGTTAGGATAAAAATAAATAGCACAATATTCTAACTTACAGTTGTCTGAAACCATGTAGGAAATTCTTTTCTGTGTGTTCCATCAACATTGTGGTCACCACGACATTGTAGCATTGTTAGATGTTGCCTACAATAAATTATCACGGTTAATGTATGGCAAAAATACAGTAGTTATGCACCAGAAAAACTTACATTATATACGGTTGCACTTCATCACAATTACTCAATATAAACCAATGTGCACGTTCAACTTTCTGAAGGGATAGTAATTTGACATCTACTGCTCCAAATGGTCTGTAATTTTGACGGAACACTGTGATATCTTGGTTATTACTTGCATCTCCATCATAGTTTCGTGGCCGACGATTAAAATGAGTTTCAATATTCTGCATGTACATCGAACAAAATGTTATTGCTTCATTTATTATAACAGCTTCAGCTATTGACCCTTCAGGGCGTGCCTTGTTTTTCACATATTGTTTGTAATCTCCCAAAGCCCTGCAGATATGAAAACAAGTTTACATTAATACTAAATTCAATGCACATGAAAAAAGTTAAGAATTTTCTTATATAAAACTGTATATATTATTATATATATATATATATATAGTACCTCTCAATGAGATACATCCATCTGTAATGGACAAGACCTCCCTTTCCAGCTTCAGCCGATAAATGCACAGCCAAATGTACCATGACATCAAAAAAGCAGTTGGCAAAATTCGCTCCAGCTTGTATAAGATTATCACGATTCCTCGCTCAAGGTCGTCAATAACAGATGTGCTTAATGTCATCTGACATAATTATTTAAAGAAGCCACATAAATCAAGTACGACGTCGCATACATTCGGGGGGAGATAAGGTCGAATGCCAACAGGAAGGAGAATCTCGAGAAGCACATGACAATCGTGACTCTTTAATCCCGTTATTGTATCATCTTTGACCCAACGCCCAATATTCGATGCATAATTATCAGGGAATTTAACCATTTTCAGCCAATCACAGAATGATTTTCTCTCCAATTGATTGAGCACATAACTAGCAGGAGGCTTAATAAGACCTCGAGAAGTGACTTGTAAATGGAATTCACTGCGAATTCTAAGATCTTGTAGGTCCAATCTAGCATTTAAAGTGTCTTTTGTCTTACCCGGAATATTGAATAGTGTACCCACTAAACTCTCACAAATGTTTTTTTCTATATGCATTACATCCAAATTATGTCGCAAACTCAGAGTCCTCCAATATTCCAACTCAAAGAAAATACTCTTTCCTGTCCAATTCAACTATTCAGGTAAGCGTTTTCGATTTTTATCTCTATTATTAGGATGTTTACCTGGTGTGCTGTCTCTGAGATGTTGATGTTGGCAAAGTATGTCGAATCCAGACAATGGACTGGGCATACTCTGAGGTTCATGTTGACCGTTAAATAATTGACTCCTCCGCCAAGGATGACTCAACTCAAGAAATCTCCTGTGCCCCGTGTATCCGATTTTATTCCGTAATCGTTGCGAAGGTGTTTGACCCGCACAAACTGGACATGCCATGTATCCCTTAGTGCTCCATCCAGATAATGAACCATAAGCTGGAAAATCATTAATGGTCCATAATAATGCGGCATGCATCTGAAAATACTGCTATGAAGCTGCATCATAGGTATGCACACCCACATTCCATAATGTTTGTAACTCCTCGATCAATGGTCTCAAGTAAATATTTATATCTTTACCAGGTGAACGTGGACCAGGGATAAGCAATGACATAAACATGAACGGATCCTTCATACATTTCCATGGAGGTAAGTTATATGGAATGACAATAACGGGCCATATGCTATAAGAGTTGTACATATTCCCAAATGGGTTAAAACCATCAGAGGCAAGACCTAACCTGACATTACAGGGGTCCTCAGCGAAACAGGGGTACATATCATCAAATTCCTTCCATTCGGTTCCATCCGCAGGATGTCTAAGTATGCCCTCCGCACCGATCCTCTTTTCATGATGCCACATCATATCAGTCGCTGTGTGTCGTGACATGAACAATCTCTGCAGCCTGGGCGTTAAAGGGAAATATCACAATATCTTTTGAGGCACTTTCTTCCCCATACCACGGACTTTGTACCGACTTTCACCACATACCGGACAATGTTCAAGTGATTCATACTCGACACGAAGTAATACACAATCAAACTTACAAGCATGAATGGATTCATACCCCATTCCCAGATCACGTAACATTTTCTTTGCCTCGTAGTACGACTTAGGCAATTCGCTTCCAACCGGTAACATTTGGGCCAGTAACTCTAACATCATATCGATACTTTTGTTGGTCATTCTGTTGATCACTTTAATGTGTAATAATTTCACAACGAAATTCAAGATCGACATTCCAGCACCTTCAAATGGAATTTTTTTTGCCTCATCAAGTAGTTCACTAAATAAATTTTGATCATTTCCACTTAACACTGGCATGTCACCACTAACACTATGACCAAGTTGTGGACCTTGTAAGTCATGCAAAATATCGGTGATCTCATCGTTTGCAGGTTGATTGTAACTACTGCTCCCTTCGCCGGATTCAAAAAATCGTGACTGAGAATTATACTGCTCACCGTGATAAATCCACGTACGGTAAGTTGATGATATTCCTGGCATGTATAAATGATTATGAACTTCATCTAACCGCTTCCTTTTCCTATTCAAATAATTTACACATGGACAACGAACACGACCTTCAGCATCAATGTGTTGCTTTGCGACTTCCATAAACTCATACACTCCATTACGATATTCAACACTCAATCTATCCAGAGAGCTCATCCAATTTCAATCCATTTCAGCAGAATACCTAAATATAATAATATAATTATTAGATATCATATTACAGTAATCAACATTACTAATTCATTAATACTTTATTTAAGCATATATATATATTCGGTTGACAAATTAATTAAATAGTTTACAGAAAAATCTATTTTGTTATTAATATACTTACTCTACATATATGAATCATAAATCACTACAAACACATATAAAACAACATATATAATCATAAAAATTGAAAAAATAAAGAAATATGAAAGAAGATTTACTTAACGGAAATTGATTACAAATTTATTGAAGATTTTTAGGAGAGTTGTGAGCTGTGTAGAGGAGAAATTCTCAGATTTCAGAGGATGAAAATGAAGAGAATGAGAGCAAAAACAGAGGGGGAGAAGAGTTGGTGGCATTCTGCATTTTAATCTATATTTAGCGTCGAAAAAAATTTTCGACACTAAAGAATCAAGGATTGTCGGTGGAACTTCATAAAGCTTTAAAGTCGACAACTAGTCGACGCCAAATGTCTATTTTTTAGCGTCGAAATTGTTTTTTCGACGCTAAATGTCTGGTATTGGCGTTGATATAAATTTAGACGCTAAAGATTCAAGGATTGTCGGTGGAAACTTCATAAACTTTTAGCGACGATAAATTGTCGACGCTAAATGTCTGATTTTTAGCGTCGAAAAAACAATTTCGACGCTAAATATTTAATATTTGGCGCCAAAAAATATTGGTATAGTAAAATTATTTAGCGTCGATTAATATTCGACGCTATAGTTATAATTTTAACGTCGGAAACTGTTTTCGACGCCAAAAATTCAAATTGTGGCGTCGAAATTTTTGTCCATCGCTAAAAATGTGACAATTAGCGTCGCATTATATATTCGACGCTAAAACTGAGTTTTGGCTTCGAATACTATGTCGACGCTAAATATTTGGACGCTGAAAGCTATAATTCTTGTAGTGTTGTGTAATTGTGTATTTAATATGATAGTTGTGTAGTTGTGTATTTAATATGATAGTTGTATAATGGCTATATAAAGATGTCTCATTGTAGTTCTAAATTCAAGTAAATGTTAATACATATTTTCTTCACTAATTCTCCCAAATGGTATGAGAAAGTAAATTTGATCCACTTAAGCTCTTCCTCTTCGGGCAGCTGCAGAACTTTAGAGCCGATGAACATAGACTCTGAGCTACAAATGAGGCAATTTGGATTCTGAGAGAGAATATGTTTGACTTCGGTCGTTTGCTTAAGTTCTTGAAGCCTTCCTTCCAAGTGAATTATTTTTACTGTGGCTTGCGAATTTAGATAAATGGCATCATTATTTTTGTATTGAGGATCTGCACAATTGCCGATTTATTGTGAATCAATGTGTTGTTTATTTGTAAGGTTGAGAGAGATTTTGATTAGAATGATGGGTTATAAGTTGTTAAAGAATAACAACATAGGATTTTGATAGGTATATATGAAGAAAAAAGCAAAAAGCAAGAAAGTTTTATGTTAAGGAATTATTTTATAAGATGAATATTGAGTTTCTTACAGTGATTTCTAAATAAAGGTCATACAAAATATGTTTTTGGAAGTTTCTATTTTAATATTTTAATTTAATTATGTATGTGTACGATATTTTGAATACATATGCTACAATTATGGGACAAGATTTATTATATAAGGTCACTTGTGCAACTTATTTTAATTTAAACACATTCTTGAAATGCAATGCAAACAAAAAAAAATGGTTTAAGACTACGCATATTAAAATATTCCGTCCCCAAGGAGTATGGTTTAGTGATATAGGATTCAGGATCTCATTTTGAGGTTCTGGATTTGAATTTAGGGAGTGCGTTTCTTGTAATAGATTGGGATAGTAAGAGGTTTTACCTGCTCTGCTTAAGCCCGGAAGGAGTGATTTGATGGCGGAGGTTTCCAACGATTACAAAAAAAATTAAAATATTCGGATGTTTTACTTTTAGGAGGAGAGTAGTACATTGAATATTGTCCTTTATTTTTAATTAGTAACATGTAAAAATGCTATACATACATAAACTTTACTTATAATTTTTACTCCTCTCTCACTGTAGCTACAGTGATAAAAATAATAAGTAAGAGTTTATGTATGTGTTGGGGTTTTTAGGGGGAAATCCGGTAACGCAGCGGAAGCGGTGGAAAATCGTATTTTCCGATTTCAAAACTTTTTCTCGGATTAATTAAATAAACATATTTATTTAATATTCCAATAATCAAATTATGAAAATAAAATTCAATAAATCATATTTAAGCGAATTTACCGAATTGCCCTTAAACTTGGTACTTTGTCCATTTTAGTCCGAAATTGATCAAATCAATTTTGAATGATTCTAAATCGTTTCTAAGATGAACTTAGCATGTTCAAAACATTAAAACACCAAGGTAACATAAAATCCCATTTTTCCTTCATTTGGTCGAATGCACCACTTTGGTGCCAAAGTGTGCACTTTGTCATTTCATGCATCAAAACACATCAAGATGTAATCCAATCAACATGAAACTTTATATGCATCATATATACATCAAAATACACAACATAAGTGAAAAGCCCCAAATTTGGAATTGGTCATGAACCCTAATTTTTCAATTTCCTCAAATTGGACAAATTAGACCAAATTGGTTAAATCAATTACATCAATCATCATTCTTCCTTCCAATTAAAGTCTCAACACAATGAAACACTCAAGATCAAATCTAGGTCATCTAAGAGTGGGTAAACAACTCTAGATTAGCAACAAGGTTTCTAAAACATAAAAGAATGCTTATTACTACAATAGCCATAAGCTTCCATCATTATATATGCTCTATACTTCCACCAAACTTCCATTCATAAAAAAACACAAAGAATAAAGAAAAGAATAACTTAAGAAGCCTAGATCATAAGGAACATTTTCTTATCTAATAGTAAGTTGGAAAAACTTACTAAATCCAAGTTTTTTCTTAAGTTTCTCATTTTCTTCCTCTCAAGCTTTCTTTGTTTCTTTAATGGAGTTTCTTTGTAAAGTGTATTAGGTTAGAAATGATAATGAAATGAAAACAATATATACTTGTTGCACTTAAGGCCTTGGCCGAAACTATCACAAGCATATACACCAATTTTCATTTCAATTTCATTTCAAATTAATTTGCTTATCTTAATATAAATATCTAATAACAACTTTATAGATATTTATTTTAAGTCAACAAAGGCAACTCAATCATTTATTACAAATATCTAAATCTTAAGATATTTATATTTTAATTAATTTAATCATTTAACAATTAATAATTAATTAATTAATTAAATATAAATATATTAAATATATGTATGATATTTACATTAAATATTAAATACATATATTCATTTATGATATAAGTCAAATATCTCAATTTGACAATTAATTAATGTGTATTTAAATTAATCAAGTATTAAATGTAAATACACAATAATAATAAATAAAAGACTATCGGGTCCCTACACATGTACTTTGCGTTAAACCTTTAAACGACTTTATAAACAATTAATATTATTTATTAATGTTGCTCTAGTGCTCTACGAGTATATTTCATTATTGAGATTCTCTAGATTCAGGCATATCCGTCATGAAATCCAATTCGTGTCCATAATTTATCCACCCGTAAATTATGATGATCACGGATAAACTCACTGAATCATACAGGTCGAGGTCATGGTAAATGTATAATTCCTCCGTCACAGGTATCCGGATATATCCCAGAGATATAGATCTAAACGTCAAGTTTCTATGAGGATTATCCAGTCGACTATTCTATTGGCAATCTCTAAAAGTATGTTTAGAACTAGCTTCTAAACTTTACCACGGGCCCATGGTTTTATCTGATTACTAATCATATGGACTACCTATGCTCTAGTACACAGAACTGACGGATCCTATCTTGATACACATAGAACACCCTGAGGATCTATCTACACCCAACGAACAGGCGGAGGTCTGAACTAAATAGATCGGTGACGTGACTGCCATCTAAGTGTAGAAGATGTCTCATGTGCCCACAATGGCATCTCAAGTCTAAGAATCACAAGTGCTACTCAACCCGAGAAGATTCTTATTGACGTTGGTGTACCATCCATTAAGAATCTTCGGTGAGTTGTTCAGTGTTTATCCGCTATAAACACCCACACGTCTATACTAGTCTCCAAGACTTATGGTTCATTGAGAAACCATTGGAATCATATATTCCCGTATACGACATGCACCGGTCTCAACGGGTTTACTCTACTGACCATGTAGTGTAAACCTTGACCAGGAACTGTCTGAGAATGACAACGTCATGATACTACTCAATATCAGTTGCGACGCTTTTGCAACAGTACCATGACTAATCATTCTTTGGTCATTACGTCTTTACCATATTAAAAGATTCATTATATTATAGAAACTGCATATATTATTCATAATAATAATGTTTTTCAGAAGTATTTATAAAGAAATACACCGAGAATTGACACTCTGAGCACCAACCCCAACAAAATCTCCCACTTGCTCTAGTGCCAATAACGATTGTATCTAATACCCATCGACTCCACGTGTTTATCAAACAACTTTGGAGGTATGGCCTTCGTCAGCGGGTCTGCTACATTATCTTCACTCGGTACCTTGCACACGACAATATCCCCTCGTGACACAATCTTTCGAATGATGTGGTACTTGTGTTCTACATGCTTCGACTTCTAATGCGCCCTTGTTTCCTTTGCTTGCGCAATGGCACCAGTATTATCACAGTATAACGGAATCACATTCTCGATACTTGGGACAACTCCCAATTCTTTGATAAAGTTCTTTATCCACACAGCTTCTTTTGCAGCTTCAGAAGCTGTAATATATTCTGCCTCAGTGGTGGAATCTGCTGTCGATCTCTGTTTGGAACTCTTCCAACAAACTGCACCTCCGTTAAGGGTAAAGACAAATCCAAATATAGACTTTCTATCATCGGGATCTGATTGGAAATCGGAGTCTCTATACCCATTAACTTGCAGTTCGTTTCCTCCATATATTATCAACTTATCCTTAGTACCTTTAAGGTACTTGAGGATATGTTTAATGGCCATCCAATGGTCATTACCTGGATTGGACTGATATCTGCTGGTTACGCTAACAACGAAACTGATATCAGGCCTTATACATAACATGCCATACATTATGCTACCCAAACACGAAGCATAAGGTTGGTTAGACATTCTAACATTCTCATCTTCTGTTTGTGGACATATCTTATTTGAAAGATGAATCCCATGTCTGAACGGTATGTTTGCTGTCTTACAGTTACCAAAATTATACCGTTCCAAAATCTTATCTATGTACGTTGATTGGGATAACCCAATCAGCCTCCTTTGTCTATCTCTATAGAGTTTTATCCCTAAAACATAGGAAGCTTCTCCCAGGTCCTTCATGGAGAAATTCTTACAGAGGTATGCTTTGACGCTTTGTAACATGCCTAATCATTCCCAATGATTAGGATGTCATCAACATATAGGACTAAAAATACGACCATGCTCCCACTGGCCTTCTGATACACACATGACTCTTCTGAATTCTTGAGAAAACCAGACGATCTAATAATCTCGTCGAATCTAAGATTCCAACTTCGTGAAGCTTGTTTAAGCCCATAAATGGACTTTTTAAGCTTACATACCATGCCTGAGTTTTCGCCGGACGCAAAACCTTCCGACTGTTCCATATAGATTTCTTCATCAAGAAATCCATTTAGAAAAGCCGTTTTAACATCCATTTGCCAAATCTCGTAGTCATGATACACAGCTATAGAAAGCAAAATCCAAATAGACTTGAGCATTGCTACCGGTGAAAAAGTTTCATCGTAGTCGACGCCAGGTCGCTGCGTGTAACCTTTTACTACCAGTCGGGCCTTGTAAGTTTCTACCTTACCGTCAGGCCTGCGCTTCCTCTTGTAAACCCATTTACAACCGATAGGAACAATTCCTTCGGGAAGCGGAACCAAGTCCTAAACTTGATTCTCATGCATTGAGTCTATCTCGAATTTCATGGCACGTTGCCATTTCACGGAGTCGATGTCCAACATCGATTCTCTATAGGTGAAAGGATCTGTCTCTTCAACCAAGAGAACATCCAGACTCTTTTCTTGTATCAAATACAAGCGTTCAGGAGGTCTAGATACCCTTTCCGACCTACGGAGTGTGTGTGTTGAAGGTCCTTCATCTACTTGAACTTCAGGTTCCTCCGTTGGTTCGTTGTTCTCAGGTTGGACTTCATCAAGCTCAACCTGTCTATGATTATCACCTTCTGACAAAAATTCTACTTCTAGAAATTTTGCGAAGCGAGCTACGAATACATTTCGATGCTCGGTATCATAGAACAGATATCCCCTCGTATTCGAAGGATATCCAACAAACCTAAAATTTTGCCCACGAGGCGAAAGCTTATCTTGCTGAGTCACCCTGACATAGGCAGGACAACCCAAACCTTAATGTACTTAAGATTTGGTCTCCTATCGAACCATATCTGATACGAAGTCGTAGGAACAACTTTTGAATGAATCTTTTTCAAAAGATGTGCAGCTGTTAAGAGAGAGTAGCCCCATAAATAATTGGGCAAATCTGTGAAACTCAACATTGATCGGACCATATCCAATAAAGTTCGATTTCTCCTCTCAGACACTCCATTGTGTTGTGGAGTACCTGGAGGAGTATATTGAGTGAGAATCTCATTCTCCTTCATATAATCCATGAACTCACCACTCATATATTTACCGCCTCGATCATATCGAAGGCATTTAATATATTTACCAGTTTGTTTTTCTACTTCGTTGAGGAACTCTTTGAACTTTTCAAAGGTTACCGATTTATATCGCATCAAATAGACATAACCGTACCGTGACAGATCATCGGTAAAGGTAATGAAGTATGAATAACCACTGTGAACAGTTTGACTTAGTGGACCGCATACATCAGAATGTACGAGTTCTAGTAAGTTAGTGGCGCAGTGTCCAATGCTAGAAAATGAGGCTTTGGTCATTTTACCCTGAATGCAGGATTCACAAGTGGGATAGGATTCAATGGTGAGATCTGGTATCAAACCATTCCTAACCAATTAGGTAAGGCACTTAACGCCAATGTGACCTAGCCGCATATGCCAAAGTTCAGTATTATTAACTTCAGGTAATCTATGTTTATTAATTCCAGAACTTAAAATATCTTTTGAAGTTTGCAATGTATAATGACCATGCTTATTTGGACAACAAAGGATCTGAATATTATTCTTATCATATAAATACAAAGAACAGTTCTTAATATTAATACAAAATTCTTCTGTATCTAATACAAAAAGTGATATAATATTAGCTACACATCCAGGCACAAAATGGCATTCATTTAACAAAAATGTCCCATTCGGTAATGAGATCTCGCATACTCCTACTGCAACTGCATTCAATGAGTCTCCACTCCTGAATCGCAACTGTATCTCTCCAGGCTTCAGTATTCTACTTTCCTTCAGCACCTGCAACGAATTGCAAATGTGAATGGGGCAAGCGGAATCTAAAATCTAGTTGGATGTAACGGCTTCACAAGCCAAAGATATATCAATAACTGGAAAAATAAATGTACCTGATGTTGATCCTCTCTCCCTCCTAATCTGGGCAATGTAGTCAGGACAGTTCCTCTTCCAGTGCCCAACTTTGCTGCAGTGATGGCACTTGTCTTCAGAAGCCCGCTTGGGCTTAGCTATCTTGGCCTGTGGCTGAGGACTGAAATCCTTCTTCTTCTTCCCTTTCTTCTTCTTTCCCTTTGACATTGTCTGGGAAGAAGCAGAGAGAGAAGTAGGTCTCGGAGGGCGAGTAGGTACTCCATTCTTAGGTCCTCCTCCGCCGTGAGCAACATCCTATGCAACTCCTGATAGGTACAAATAGTCCTATTTATGTTGAAATACATCACAAACTGGCGATAAGAAGCTGAGAGCGAACCAAGAATGACACTCCTTCCGAGAATGTCATTCAGAATGAGATTATGTTGCCTCAGTTGATCAATCAAATCAATCATCTGAAGAATATGTGAGCTAACAGCTTGCCCCTCATCTAATCGCGCATGGAACAGTTCCATTGAGACCTTAACGAGTCATGATAGTATAGGCATCTGATGTGCCATAATACTGTTTCTTGAGTCCCGGTGAAAGCGAACTTAAGATGTATGACTTAACTCTTAAGTCATCATCCTTCCAGGTTTGGAAGACTTCGCATTCTTCCGGAGTGGCATCCTCTGCCACAACAAGGGGCAGTGGACCCTCAAGAACATATCCCAGTTTCTCGGAATCGAGGACAATCCTCAAATCCAATTCCCAATCAGTGAAGTTATCAGCGCCTTTAAGTTTGTTCGCATCAAGCATACGCGCAAACTGATTAATAGATTGTCCCGCCATCGCAACTCTATCATATAGATCACGAAAAACGGTTAGCAGAAATAAAGCAATTTTATATAATATCTAAAGCATATAATAGATCATGGATTTTTAATCTAAAAATGCCCCTCCCACTAAATCATGCAATACTGTAATCCCCAAACAGAATACAAAGATTTAATAATTAAATTAAATACAAATAGTGAAAAGTGGATCCCGTGAATATATTTCAGCTCACAGCAGAGGCACAGTCTCGCCTACGTATATTAATCAGGTAGACAACTCGTTTGTCAATCACTCACCAGTGACTCTTGAGTTTCCGGTCCTGGTCGTTTCTCGTTGTCGCTGCGAAGGCAGGCCCACAAGGAGACGTACCAAGGTTAAACTCGTCAATGATAAACTCAAGTTACTTATGTAATCCTGACAGCTAGGGCACGTTCAGAATTCCGCTTTCACTTGAATTTATCTAGTATCTATTCTACATCTGGTATAAATAAACCTCTATCGGCTACACCCTCACAGCAGAGGCACGGTCTCGGATGTAGTCACGGAGAAGTATTCATAAACCGTATTGACAAGATGGACCACATAACATGCATCAAATACATAATTACATTAAAACCTTATTAATTAGGGATTTTCCGCTAAGTGTCATACACCCTAAATCTAATCGATTTAGATTCTAATAAGCATGTATAAAGTTAAGAAAACATGATTTAAATAAAGCTAATCATTTTAAGAGGTCTAGAATCAGACTAGCTCTGATACCATTTTGTTGGGGTTTTTAGGGGGAAATCCGGTAACGCAGCGGAAGCGGTGGAAAATCATATTTTTCGATTTCAAAACCTTTTCTCGGATTAATTAAATAAACATATTTATTTAATATTCCAATAATCAAATTATGAAAATAAAATTCAATAAATCATATTTAAGTGAATTTACCGAATTGCCCTTACACTTGGTACTTTGTCCATTTTAGTCCGAAATTGATCAAATCAATTTTGAATGATTCTAAATCATTTCTAAGATGAACTTAGCATGTTCAAAACATTAAAACACCAAGGCAACACAAAATCCCATTTTTCCTTCATTTGGCCGAATGCACCACTTTGGTGCCGAAGTGTGCACTTTGTCATTTCATGCATCAAAACACATCAAGATGTAATCCAATCAACATGAAACATTATATGCATCATATATACATCAAAATACACAACATAAGTGAAAAGCCCCAAATTTGGAATTGGTCATGAACCCTAATTTTTCAATTTCCTCAAATTGGATAAATTAGACCAAATTGGTTAAATCAATTACATCAATCATCATTCTTCCTTCCAATTAAAGTCTCAACACAATGAAACAACTCAAGATCAAATCTAGGTCATCTAAGAGTCGGTAAACAACTCTAGATTAGCAACAAGGTTTCTAAAACATAAAAGAATGCTTATTACTACAATAGCCATAAGCTTCCATCATTATAGATGCTCTACACTTCCACCAAACTTCCATTCATAAAAAACACAAAGAATAAAGAAAAGAATAACTAAGAAGCCTAGATCATAAGGAACATTTTCTTATCTAATAGTAAGTTGGAAAAACTTACTAAATCCAAATTTTTTTCTTAAGTTTCTCCTTTTCTTCCTCTCAAGCTTTCTTTGTTTCTTTAATGGAGTTTCTTTGTAAGTGTATTAGGTTAGAAATGATAATGAAATAAAAACAATATATACTTGTTGCACTTAAGGCCTTGGCCGAAACTATCACAAGCATATACACCAATTTTCATTTCAAATTAATTTGCTTATCTTATTAAATATCTAATAACAACTTTATAGATATTATTTTAAGTCAACAAAGGCAACTCAATCATTTATTACAAATATCTAAATCTTAAGATATTTATATTTTAATTAATTTAATCATTTAACAATTAATTAATTAATTAAATACAAATATATTAAATATATGTATTATATTTACATTAAATATTAAATGCATATATTCATTTATGATATAAGTCAAATATCTCAATTTGACAATTAATTAATGTGTATTTAAATTAATCAAGCATTAAATGTAAATACACAATAATTAAGTAAAAGACTATCGGGTCCCTACACATGTACTTTGCGTTAACCTTTAAACGACTTTATAAACAATTAATATTATTTATTAATGTTGCTCTAGTGCTCTACGAGTATATTTCATTATTGAGAGACTCTCTAGATTCAGGCATATCCGTCATGAAATCCAATTCGTGTCCATAATTTATCCACCCGTAAATTATGACGATCACGGATAAACTCGCTGAATTATACAGGTCGAGGTCATGGTAAATGTATAATTCCTCCGTCACAGGTATCCGGATATATCCCAGAGATATAGATGTAAACGTCAAGTCTCTATGGGGATTATCCAGTCGACTATTCTATTAGCAATCTCTAAAAGTATGTTTAGAACTAGCTTCTAAACTTTACCACGGGCCCATGGTTTTATCTGATTACTAATCATATGGACTACCTATGCTCTGGTACACAGAACTGACGGATCCTATCTTGATACACATAGAACACCCTGAGGATCTATCTACACCCAACGAACAGACGGAGGTCTGATCTAAATAGATCGGTGACGTGACTGCCATCTAAGTGTAGAAGATGTCTCATGTGCCCACAATGGCATCTCAAGTCTAAGAATCACAAGTGCTACTCAACCTGAGAAGATTCTTATTGACGTTGGTGTACCATCCATTAAGAATCTTCGGTGAGTTGTTCAGTGTTTATCCGCTATAAACACCCACACGTCTATACTAGTCTCCAAGACTTATGGTTCATTGAGAAACCATTGGAATCATATATTCCTATATACGACATGCACCGGTCTCAACGGGTTTACTATACTGACCAAGTAGTGTAAACCTTGACCAGGAACTGTCTGAGAATGACAACGTCATGATACTACTCAATGTCAGTTGCGACGCTTTTGCAACAGTACCATGACTAATCATTCTTTGGTCATTACGTCTTTACCATAATAAAAGATTCATTATATTATAGAAACTGCATATATTATTCATAATAATAATGTTTTACAAAAGTATTTATAAAGAAATACAACCGGGAATTGGCGTTCTTAGCACCAACCCCAACAGTATGTATATCATTGCTCTAGTAATATGCTATGTCTTGGGAAATAGGCCGAGTCCGGAAAGTTTATCTCAAAATTTAAGTTTAGTCTATTAATATTATTGACGAACAATTTTTCGTCCCAGTGGTAGTTTCGAGATAACCCACCCGAGAAAACCTTCCCTCAATTGTTTGGTTATGGGGAGACCAAAGGCAAATTTAGTAAAAGGTGAGAAAAACACACAAGTTGACAAGAGAGTTTTAACGTGGTTCGGCGGAGCGAATCCGACCTACCTCCATGGGCACAAAATAGTGGGGGTTGTTTTATTACCAGAAATAACTCGGCCGACCTTTTCTGAGAGAGGTCCAAGTGAAGCCGAGCAGTTTATCGAATTTTACAAGTGGTGTTCATTATCTTTTTGTTACAAGTTTTGCTATCCCCTACAAATGAATTTAACTTTCCTTTATATACTCAGGAATTACAACACTGTTCCCACAACTTTATGACGTTTCCCGCGTGGTCTCCGACTGATTGACGAGCTCTATGCCCTAAGACTGTCTTCGCCGAAAGCAAACCTGTCGTCTGACGGCCTATTACATCACCCTGTTTTCTCCACTGTCGCACGCAACAATAATGGTGCCAGCCTGTAAAGTGCTTTTGAATAATAACACGTTTTGGAGGGAAAAATCTAACTACTCTGATTCGACGTCGGTCTTCAAGAAGTCGGCCAAGTGACATGCCGAGCTTCTCAAACTGTTTCCGCCCTGACCCTAAATGTCCGAGCTCATCCGCTGATTCTAGGGGGTAAGGCCAAATCAAACCGAGCTCCCGGTCAAAAGTGATCGGCCTCAGAAAACTGTGACATGACGTATCCTCTGGTCGGTCATACTCGAAAAACTGGATCCGAGCTCCATGCCAGGTTGAAAAGCAACGTGTAAACTCTAAGCATGGGTCATTTGGATGAGGAAAATTCCCTTTCTGCCCTCACCGAACTGTATAAATACCTTAGTAGCAGAAATCCCCATCAACATCTGTCATCTAGTTCTCAGTTCCAATGAGTGTATGAGTTGGTGCCGGGAACTATAAAAATATGAAGTGAGCCGATCAACTAACTGGTGGTCCAACTCAGAAACAAAATAGAGAACTTCCCCGGATCTTGATTAAACCATCCTCAGCCATCTTCAAGTGCCCGGTAAGAAAAATGCAGATTTTTGTGGCGACTTCCCAATTGAGTCAAATCCATTTTTTACCCTTCTGGTAGCCGCCCCTCGAGAACCGCAACCTATCACATCTTCATAAATGCCTATCAAATCAGCTTTTAGGGTTTTAACCTAAGCGTGCCACTTGTCCCAAACTCATGGTCTTCCCGCCAAAAACTCAAACCAACTGACCGTTCTCGAGGCAGCCAAAGGTTTCTCGATCTCGACCGTTCATCCCAAACTGATCAGATGGAGCCTGAAGGCGACATATGGCGCTCATCCAAAGACTTTCCTGATCCGACAGTTAAAAACACTCCGCACCGACTATAAGGATGCTGAGCAAAACCAATTTTCTCTTTTGTAATAACACTTATAACTTTTCTTCTGCTAAGTACTCTGAATTTCATTTGCTGCTTTCACAACTTATTCTGAATTTGATTTTGTACCCGACCAACTCGAGTCTGGCCACGAGGGGATAGTCTGTCCCCGAGCTGAAATCAAATGCATTCGGTGGGACGTAACCAGACCTTGAGCTGAGAAGAACACTTGGCTCTGGGGGAATGTTACGTTCCTAAACCAATAAGACGGACTCTGTGGGACGTAGCTCGACCACTAGCTGAGAAGAACACTTGGATCTGGGGGAATGTTACGTCCCCAGACCAATGAGACGGATTCGGTGGGATGTAGCCCGACCCCGAGCTGAGAAGAACACTTGGCTCTAGGGAAATGATACGTCCCAAACCAATGAGACGGACTCGGTAGGACGTATCCCAACCCCGAGTTGAGAAGAACACTTGTCTCTGGGGGAATATTACATCCCAGACCAATGAGACGGACTCGGTGGGATGTAGCCCGACCCCGAGCTGATGGAACAAAGCATCGGCAGAACGAGTCCAGCCCCGAGCTGGTAGAATAATACAGACTCGACGGAACGAATCCAGTCCCAAGCTGGTAGAACAATACAGAATCGGCGGAATAAATCCATCCCCAAGTTGGTGGAACTATACAGACCAGGCAGAATGAATCCAGTCCCGAGCTGGTCGAACAATACAGACTCGGCGAAACGAATCCAGCCCCGAGCGGGTAGAACAATATAGACTCGGCGGAACGAATCTAGCACTGAGTTGGTGGGACAAAGTAGACTTGGTGTAACGAATCCAATCCTAAGCTGGTAGAGCATTTGAGACTTACACGAGGGGTAATTTTCAACATTTGAGGCTTTGCGGATCCTGGCACCAGCGTCCCCTTGCCAGACATCAGCGAAAAACAAAAACAGAATAAGATAAAAATAACAAAATGAAGGTGACTTAGCACATATCCCATGTAAATTCAAGAGAAAAAACAATAACTCGGGTGCTTCGAGGCAGCATCCTACCCGAGGCCTCCAAAACCCAATTTTGAACCTTACAATTCAGTATCCCAGCTAACCAGGCTATAAATACGACGATCCGGGGTGATCGGGAAAATCCTCACTAGGGAAGAAGACACCCCATGTGTGCCTTCCGTGGGTGGTTCTCAATGGATTCACCAGTCGACTCGCAGGGGAAGAAACCTCACTGGGTCCGGTTTACCCGAGGCTCTTGCAATCAAGGGTGCCATTCGGCTATACCCAAGCCATAGGGTCTGATGATTCTCAACAGGATTCACTAGCCGACTCGCAGAGGAAGAAACCTACATGTGTCCGGTTTACCCGAGACTCCTACAGTCAAGGGCGTCATTCGACCATACCCAAGCTAGGTGGTCTGATGGTTCTCTATGGTACTCACCAGCCGACTCGCAGGGGAAGAAAACTCACTGGGTCTGGTTTATCCGAGACTCCTAAGGGCGCCATTCGGCCATATCCAAGCCAGGTGGTCTGATGGTTCTCAATGGGATTCACCAGCCGACTCGCAGGGGAAGAAACCTCCATGGGTCCGGTTTACCCGAGCCAGTCCTCAAAAATGCGAGCCATGGGGTAGTAACGCTCCGGCCTCGGGGGTTTGATAATGACACCCGGGATTGGCATGCCACGAGGGTTGCGCGTTTCCCAAAAATGCTTTATCCCTTGATGCATTCTAGATCTTCAAAGGTGACCAAAGTGAAGTCGGAACACTTCCACCCGAGGGTTTGATAATGACATCCAAGATTGCCGTGTCACAGGCTTGGTGCCCTTCCCGACCACCGATCACCACTTCGCATCGAGCACAACCCAAAAAATATTGAACACAACTTTCGCATTTGATTAACAAACAAGTAAGATAGACAAGTTTTTTTTAAAAAAAATGAGAATTTTTTTATTCATATTCAAGGGGCCTACTGCCTTTCTTACAACTCTTTGTGGGTCATTTCAATAGAGGCTTTTATAATATTTTCTTCTGGTTCTTGTCTTGTAGTCTGAAACATCTTCGAGTCATAGCTTTTGCAGATCCTACCGGTCTGAACTTGATTCACGAACATGCCGACGGGGTCCTCTCATGCTGAGCTCTCCATAAGTATCATTGACCAATGTATTTTCCCGGGATCTTGCATATCCCGAGCAAAATCTGGAAGCTTAGCCGATGTCTTCTGTTCAGAATCCTTGTGGTGCTCTCCACGGGCTTTTTCTCATTTCCTCTCATTCGGGAAGACCACCATACCAATTAGGGGGGCTCGATGGACGTTGTCCTCTAACCTTGGCCGATTAGTCCCCCGACCGATCCTTCAGCACTGTCAACCTGTGAAACTGAGGATTCTTGCAGGCCGAGCGGGTATGAAACCTGCTCCCGGAGGGACTTGTTCAGCTACCGCCAACGGACATCAATATTCCATTCTGCAACTCAGTCATAATGGGTGATCGTTGGCTACCCCTATTACATTTCATTCTACAACTCACAAAAGGAAAGTCTCTGTTGTCAACCTTCCTTTCTCTTGCGAACCTTTTCCTTCTCCCGTTTTGACCAACTTCTTCTCATTCATTTCCTCTTTCATCCATTCTGCTGCTGAACTTTCCCACAACCCATGGTTTCCACCTTCTACCATCGTCTTACTACGCAAGTTGCTTTTTACTTTGTCCTCACAGACGGCGCCAACTGTTGACGGACGATTTTCGTCCCATGGGTAGTTTCAAGATAACACATCCGAGACAACCTTCCATCAACCTTGAATTTATTTTGTTATGGGGATACCAAAGGCAAATTTAGTAAAAGATGAGAAAAACGCACAAGTTGACAAGAGAGTTTAACGTGGTTCGGCGGAGCGAATCCGGCCTACGTCCACGGGCATAAAAAGGTAGGGGTTGTTTTATTACCAGAACTAACTCGGCCGGCCTGTTCTGAAAGAGGTCCAAGTGAAGCCGAGCAGTTTATCAACTTTTACAAGTGGTTTTCATTCTCTTTTTGTTACAAGTTTTGCTATCCCCTACAAATGAATCTAACTTTCCTTTATATACTCAGGAATTACAACACTGTTCCCCCAACTTTATGACGTTTCCCTCGTGGTCTCCGACTGATTGACGGGCTCTCTGCCCCAAGACTGTCTTCGCCGAAATCAAATCTGCCGTCTCACGGCTTGTCACATCACCATGTTTTCTCCACTGTCGCAAGCAATAATAATGGTGCCAGCCTGTAAAGTGCTTTTGAATATTAACACATTTTGGAGGGAAAAATCTAACTGCTCTGATCCCACGTCAGTCTTCGAGAGGTCGGCCAAGTGACCTGTCGAGCTTCTCAACTGTTTCAGCCCTGACCCCAAATGTCCGAGCTCATCCGCAGGTTCCAGGGGGTAAGGCCAAATAAAACCGAGCTTCTGGTTAAGAGTGGTCGGCCTTGGAAAATTGTGCCATGACGTATCATCTGGTCGGTCATACTCGAAAAACTGGACCCGAGCTCCATGCCAGGTCGAAGAGCAACATGTAAACTCTAAGCATGAATTATCCGGATGAGGAAAATTCCATTTCTGCCCTCGTCGAACTGTATAAATACCTTAGTCTAAAAAATCCCCATCAACAAATATTTTTAAAATATTCAAATAAAATTTTAAAATTTTAAATTGATTCTCTTATTATATTTTCACATATTCGAATATAAATAAAAAGACACTTATATTATAGTAGAGTTTTTCAAAAGAAAAAGGATGGGAATTTCTGATATACAAAAAATTAATGATTTGTTTCTAGGAAGCATCGAGATCAATTCAGGGAAATTAAGTAATAAAAAAAATTTGCAGCTGTTCGTGATTGAGTTGAGATGTTTCACATTTCTTTTTATTCTCATTGTGGTGTAGGATCAATTATTGTTAGTATTTATCAAAACTTTATTTTTCTTCTTTTTGAACTTTTTCTTATCATTGATTATACAATCATTTTCGTTGTGTTGACATGCAAGTGATGGGCCATTTTAATCAATCTTTCATGAAAAATACAGTCAAAGCTGGCTGCAGGAATGGACTAAGACTGGATTAGATATCCATACATTTTTTTTTAATTTTTTTAATATTACATTAGATTTTTTTTATATGCCGTCAAACAATTCATTCCGGACTTAAACAGAGCAAGTAAAATCTCCGTCTGTCTTTTAACTCTTACAAGATACGCACTCCCTGGATTCAAACTTAATATCTTAAGATGAAATCCCGAACCTACACCACCAAGCACATCCCTTTGGGACAATATTACATTACATAATACAAACAATTTTGATAAATTCAGTTTTATACATTGTCGGAATTAAAGCCCAACCCAATGTCTGTCAAACTTACCTTAATGCATTGTAGTTAAAGTTCAATATGAATTATGAAACTAGGCATCCAAAAATAATAAATAAATAAATTATCACGCCCATATAAAAACTCAAACCCTCAACCTCAAAATTCAAACGAGAATGTGTCTGACATTTTTTTATTTAAGGGCACATGTATGAGTTGTTTATTCAAAAACAAAGAAGTTGTTATTGAAAATTAAAAAAGCATTCAGCCTTTTTTTTTTTTTTTTTTTTTTTTTTTTTATATAATTGCATCTTAATTGTTATTAAAACAAGAATCCAAGAAAATAAATTATTATTACAATTTTAATTATGGACTGGAAAATACAATTGCCCAAATTTTCCATAGTTTCTTGTTGGCTTTCCCCTATTTTTCGGAGAAATATTTTGGTGCAACAGTAGTATGGATGATGTGGTACCACAAGCAAATTAAAAAATGACATGTAGAGTTTCTTCACCTATTTTTTAGTTGTTTTTTTAATTTTTTAGCATGCGTGACAGTGGATGATTGGCTTGTTACATGAATGACGTGGTACTACTGCTGCATAGAAGATTTTCTCGTAGGAGAGATTGTCTCCGTTCAATCTCAAAATTTATTAAAATATTTATTATTTAAATTTTTCAAGAATGTTTTGAGTTGGAACTAAGAGGTAGAGGCTATATTATCATTAGATTCAATAAAATCTAAGATTCTCTTATCACTAGAAAACACAACTAGACCTAACATATGGTCAAGCTTCTAGCCATAGGAGAGTACATATAATTGTGGTCTATTCTTATCAAACTCTTTTTCTAAGGTCTTGATTTTACCTCCTAAGGCCTCATCACTCCTTAAGATCAACAACAACAATGAGGTTTTTACCGGGCGTGGCTTGTGAATTATTCCTATCAAGTTTAGCCTCTTTGAGTTGCTTGGTTACCTCATTATAGATATTTTTGATTGCTAAACTTTCATTATATAAATCAGTATAAGCTACATGAAGATCATAATCATCCTCAAAGTCACTACTCCCAAATGACTCAGATTTAGCCTTAGTGTTAGCAACCTCATTGGACTTCTTCTTGGAGTTCACATCACTAGTAAAGGCCATGTGAGTAAAGTTTCTTTCTGGATATGGTCTGAGTCATCATAATCTTCCTCATCCTCCTCTTGATCATCAGTGAGAGACATTGTCATAATATTTTTCAACATAGATTTAAGGTACGTAAGACATTCAGAACTTATATGTCTGATGTCCTAACACTCATGGCATCCAATGACTTGATGATTCTTTTTTCTATCATCTCTAAGCTCTTTTCTTCCCAACCTAAGACATGTTATTATCTTTAGGTTTCTCAATCATTCTCCTATCAGTTACACAACCACTTTTCTTAGGGTTAAGAGATTTATTAAATCTCTTCACAAACAAAGATATCTCAGCCTCTAAAAGTGAAGAATCCTTATATCATCAGATGAATCACTGGTTTATGCTTTCACAATTTTCATATCTATATTCTTGGAACTTCTAAACCCTGGGAGTTTA
This sequence comes from Zanthoxylum bungeanum, assembly GCA_019454045.1. Lineage (NCBI taxonomy): Eukaryota > Viridiplantae > Streptophyta > Magnoliopsida > Sapindales > Rutaceae > Zanthoxylum > Zanthoxylum bungeanum. Next base: position 9,012 of record SKCR01023894.1, on the reverse strand, counting down.
CTGTTATATACTTGAAGGATACGTACAAGGTCCTCTAATTTCAGATGATCTAGGTCCTTGCTTTCTTCTCTGGCAATGATATTAGAAAGGAATTTTTCAGGTAGAGATCTAAGGAATTTTCTGATGATTTTATTCACAGGGATATTCTCACTTACGTTAAAACTAGAATTAACTATTTCATTAAATTTAGTATAGAATTTATCGAATATTTCATCTTCTTTCATGCTAGAAACTTCAAATCTTATAGCAAGTTCTTGAAGTATAGAGTTCTTAAAAGACAGAGTGACCTCATGGATAGTCTTAAGAATATCCCAAACATCTTTAGCAATTTTAATCATGGAAACTCTCCTAAATTCATTGGCACAAATAGCATTATGGAACTCATTTATAGCTTTACTGTTGCTGTTGCTATCTTCAAAGTACTCTTTGGGCCATATGGGTTTATCTTTAGGTGTAGTGACTCTGTTAATGGTGACAATGAGTTTTTTCCACCCATATTTAACAATTATACAAACCTGCTCATCTATGGATTTGAGGAACGCTTTTATACGAACCTATCAATGCAGATAATTGTTCCCATCAAAGAATATGAGACAATTAAGAGGTTGACTTCTATCCATAACCAAAAGACTTAAGGACTGAAGTTAGACATTATGATACCAATTGAAAATCACAATGGTTCAGACTCTTATGCATATAGAGAGAACAAGTGTAAACGACAAAATTGAAAATCTATTATATCTAAGACAAGTCTCTAGCCAGAGTTTCTATGGCTAAAATAAGCAATATTAAATCTAATCAATGACCACACAGTTAGATGAACAATAGGTAAATAGAAATAAAAAAAGTTCTAGAAAATAAACAATTGAGCACAATAATTATTTACGGAGTGAAAACTCTTTATAAAGAAAAATCACTTGGATATAGGTTACCACTCAAATTCACTATAATTTTTTTTTACAGAAATGGTGAAAAGACCTAAAGCAATAACTTTGGTGACTTAATTATCTCTACCATAATAACCCAAAGATTCTCCCCGAGCCCACACCAAGCAGTTTTCTTCAAAACCTCTAAAGTTTCAGTGAAATCGCATACGGTAACTTGCGATACCAGAACTCCGACTACCAATCCCCACCATAGAACTCACAAGGTTTAAGATATTAGTTAGGTTTGTCCTTATGGTGTTGATGTTGAATGAGTAGTCTCAAGGAGATGAAAACAAAGAGATTATAGGTTTAGGTAAAATATTTCCACGTAAAGAGGCTAAGGCTTTCTTTATATAGGTAGAGTTTTCAAGCCTTGAAATAACCCTTTAAAACGTGTCCAGAAAAGTAAAATACACATGGACATTTGAACCTAAAGACGCACGCATGACGAATGCATGAAGATACGGAGAACACATTTGAAAGTGCTGTCGCACGTGACATGTGAAAGGTGAGAATTAATGTCCATTCCCGTGCCTACGACCATAAAATGAACTGTACAGAAAAAGCCAACGGTGGATCATAACCAAATTCTATGATTTTTAAAAAATTTTCTTTTAAAAAATTAAAAGCAATACATATATATAAATGTAGATAAGGAAGAACCCTAGCAAGTATACCTTCCATGGTTTAATTCAGAAAGCGAACCGTCTCCGGTTGCCTTATAGTTTATCCACACATCGAATAGGTTGACGAAACTATCGATTATATACTTGGGAGATCTATAAAGCATATGAAAATGAATTTCACGAAGCTTTGTTTAGCTTTAATCATTTTCCTATGGATTAGGAAATGACTTAACTTGAACTTTGAAGCAGAAACTTAAAGGAATCAAGTTTCATTTCATTTCCATCTTCTTGTTATTGATTCTTAAGAGTAAGAAAATCAAAGAAATTTTTTTTCCTCTCAACCATTAGCCATAGTCGAATTCTCCCTTGTGTTTTCCTTAGATGTTTATAGTTTTTGTTATGCCATACACGAACACATTAACCTGTGGTCATGGGTAACAAGTTACCATGGTATTTGATAGCAAATATCAAGTTAAATTTGCCTTCATTTGACCTATAAGTGACTTGTTGTACCAAGTAACAAGTTACTTGCCATATGTCATTTGTTAATTGGTTAACATAAAGCAAATAAGATATTTTAATATTTACTTAATATTCAATATAAAATCAAATATTTTATATTTAATAAAATTAAATAAATAATATAAATACATAAAGTATTTCAATTAAATTCACACCATCGATCATATATCTAATTTGGTGGATTTAATAAGATCTTAACACTTGTCAATAAGTCATAGTGCCAAGTGTCACCTTAAGATCTTAACACATCGCTAAATCAAAATTTACCATGAATAAAGTAAAATAACTATCTAGATATTTTATTTATTTACTAATATATAAATATTTAATTTTAAATAAAAAATCAAATATCTTATTTTTAATGACATTTTAACCATTGGCAAAATCACACGATGCTATATGTAAACACAAGATCTTGACACTTGTCTAAATCGATATTTGACATGTGTACAGCTAATAAATATCTAAATATTATATTATAATATAAAATAGTATAATCACAAATATCTCATTTTCAGTCTTAAATATTTTTATTAGACTCCCAACTGACCGCAAATCATACTTACGGTATTTCTAAAATCACTGGAATATTTCCCGAATAAGCGGATGCTAGCGCGTCAACACCTGAAAATATTTTACACTTTACCGATAAAGTACATAAATTGCCTTCTGATCATCTATCGAAACATTATGCTAATGTGTGTGACCCCCTAGGTTTTTTGTGAGCTGGACATGAGTTGATACGAATACTTTCGTATCACTTCGGCACAACTCATTGTAATCGAAGTTCCCAATGATCCTGAGTAACCTTTAGCGAGACATCATGACCCCCAGACACAAAAAATGAAATATTGGATAATCCATATCGTCTTATTTACGTGTAGTGAAGTCCATCTATCATCGACTCATGACTAAGCGCGGGCCATGAAGTCGTCAAGCCTTTAACTTGATCATAGTATAAGGAAACACATTTTCAAAAGACGTGTACTCCAACCAGAGATTTGATCCATGTATGACATTTCCACCTAGGATCTCAAGCTCAAGTATTTGAGCCAGCAGATTCCATATTGATCATCATATGTCCTCATGCATTAGGAACACATTGCCACCAAGCTTATTTCATCGGGCATGGCTAGCCTGGTGCTATATACACAAGTGAATGATACGTCTCAAAGTAGACGATAGCCGTGACATCTCAGGTCAAAGGACCAGTGGTACATTAGTACGACTGCGCGATGAATCATTGACTGTGGATAATCACTCATGTGATTCGTCACTTTTGGTCACACCCAATAGCACGTTTCTGAAACTTATTATCCATGTTCATGCTTAGATATGGCAAGCAGACCGAACCCTGCCCGTATCCGCATGGACCCGACCAATCTGGGTCCGGGATTAAAATATCTGGACCCGAGTCTTAAAAATTAGGACTCGTCGAATCAGGATCCGAACCCGAGATCGCACGGTCCGGCCCGCATAGACCCGGGTCCAAAAAAATAATAAAAAATAAATATAATAAATTAAAATATAATGAAAAATATAAAATAATATGCATATATATATATATATATATATATATATATATATATATATATATAAAATTAACAAAATATAAAAGAATTGAAATAAAACTAATAAAATTGACAAAATCTAAATATAAATATAAAATAATACAATTAAAAATAAAAAATAAAAAATAAAAAAAATCGGGTATCCAGATTCGGACCGGGTAGACCTGGGTCCGGACCCATGTATATTTACCCAGGTCCGGAACCTGACTCGAGGTAACGAAAATACTTCCGGATCTGGACTCGGATCCGACCGGACCCTGGTCCGGATCTGGATATGCCATCCCTATTCATGCTCTTGTGACGTGCGACTTGTCACCCAAATATCAATATCAAATACTGATACATGGCAGCATCAAAACATGACAGTCATGCGATGTGATCATCCATGATGACATTACCTCAATCGAAAATAGATTAAGATATATTTAAATCTAAACTCTATATTCATATCTACAACCTTTTGCAGATAGAGTATTGACACGAAATATATCAGGAGATCTCATTTTGCATAAATTATAATATATCAAATTAATAGATGCTATATTATACACGCACGTCTGCTCATAGTTTAGGAATGTTCGCACGTGACTCGCAAGTGAAAATTTCTCCAAACTTTGAATTTTTCATCAAACAGACTTCTAAAAGCTGTCTTAAATGTGTTTTGTATGCATAGTCAATCAATCTTTTTATACATATTAGAAAATAAAATAGAGAATTTTTTTTGATAATCAAGATTAGATTACGAGTATCTCAATTAGTTCTCAAGACCTATGCCCCATGTCCTCTCAGAAGTTTCCCAGCAAAAATCAAGATAAGTCGTTGGCTTTTTACATCAGAGGGCATACAAGCACAGATCAAAATAAGTCACAGGTTTTTTACACCATGGGGAATGACATCAAGGAAATACACATATTGAGATTTAAACCTTCAACTAGAGAGTGAGCAAACCACTCAAGATAGAGGCTTTTACCACTAAAGCAACCATTTAAGATTATAATAAAGAAATTGATATAACAATGATTAAAGAAATTGATTGATTCGCAACGATATCAATCATTATGTTACCAATTTTAAAACGAAAAATTTTGGTAAATCGAACTGTACTTTGTTTAGAGGCTGTGTTATTTTGACAATAAAATTCGGTAAACTGAACATGTGTAGTTTAGAATTTGAGTTAACATAAAAAAAATCTTAAAGGAAAATATATCTTTCTAATTTGAAAAGATATATCTTTTTGCGGACAAAATCTATAATATAACGGAGAAGGTAACTAATATATAATTCTCAAATCAAATAGAAAGCAATTTGACAATATGTTCAGCATTGACTAAAGGGATTCGCAAATCCTGTTTGAGGAAAAAATATATAATCCAAAATTACCTCAATTGATGATCAACAATTATACAGCTAATGGCCAAATCTTACTTAGTATGTAATGATATCTCTATTATAAAGAGAGATTATTTTATTGCATTTTTGTTTCTTTTGTAAACTTGTATATATTATCTTCATCTTAGTGCAATACACAAATCATCGAACAATTATTTAATTACAAACAAGATCAACTTGGTATCAGTAGCCATGGTTTCATCCTATCCTCTCAATCGAAACTCCCAATTCAATCATTTCATCAATGCTCTAGTCTTATTTCCTTAAGCTGACTATCAATAACTATCTCAAATGGAAATCACAAATACTCTCACTCATAAGGAGTCTTGGATTAGAGTACCATATAACTCATGCCCCACTTCCATCAACAATCAAAACTAGTGAAGGACAGGAAGTCACTAACCCAGAATTTATTCTATAGCAAAAAAAATACTGGTGGCTTATGACTTGGCTAAGGGGATGATGTTTGAAGAAGTTTAAAGTATGGTCACTGCTTGTGAAGTTTGGCTTCGTGTTGAAGAGCAAATGCTCTCTGCAACCAAAGAACAAGAATCTTGGTTGCAGGACTGATTCTATTCCCTGAAAAAGGGGTCCCTCCTTTGCAACCAACTTGCCGCGATTGGAAAACATATTGCCAATGAAGATCAAGTCTTCTAATTGGCTCGATCACTTGTCCCTCATTATGCTGACTTATGAACAGCAATTCTTACCAAATCTTCTTATATGAATATGAAGCTGATGCAAATCCTACGAGAATAAAGTACGTACAAATCATAACGGAATCAATGAAATCGATACCAAGAATCACCAAAAACAAGTTGGAAAGATTGAAACCCATGAGAATCAAAGTCTCAAAAACACCGATTGCTTGAAACGCCACAAAAATCAGCAACATCTTTAATAAGTTGTTTGAAACACCACAAAAATCAACAATACCTTTGATAAGTTTGTAGTTCTTTGAAGAACTCAGGGAGAACTCTCTCAATTCACACAACCATTTGTATTTTTCATATATAATAAAAACTAAATAAAAACAATGAGTTTATGCCTACTAATCTTAACCCAACTCAAATAAGATGTCCTAAATTATACCTAATAAGACCAACATAATGAAATCTTAATTAACTAACTAAATTAATCCCAATAATAAAGTAATAAGAACATTCACGCACATGTAGGGATGACAATGGGTAGAGTTTGGTAATATGTAAATAAATTACCAAACTCGCACTATACCCGCTGCGGGTTTTAATTTTCATTATCAAACCCGCACCCGCATATAAAATAAATTACCAAATCTGTATTGGTACCCAACATATTTTTTACTAGTTTTTAAAATATTGAATTCCCTTATGCTATTAATAATATAATCTTTTTAATCAAACATTGATATTTTTTCATAACATACAAGAAAAGAAAGTATTTGACAGTTTATAAATTATGATACATAAATAAAAGTTTAAAATATATATAACATAATGTCAAATTCATATCATCATAATTACATTCATGAATCACTAGCTGGATATCATTTATTATGTTAAATTCATATCAAAGTTGTTGAACCATGACCAGAAGCAATTCAAAAATATTAAGAGAGAGCAATTCAAAAATTGTAAGTTAGTGAGTCCTTTTATATGAGAGATTTTTTGCCCAAAAAATATAAAACAAAAAAATTAAATTTGCGGGTAGCGGATACCCGCAACGGTTATCCTCTAGTTTTGCTTAATTACCAAACCCGCAGCGGGTTACGTTTTAAATTACCAAATTTGCAAGAAACCTGCTTATATATTTACCAAATCCTACCCATTGCGGGTTTGCGGATTTTGGGTGAAATTACCGTCCCTACGTACATGGGCTTAAAATAACATTAAAATTTAGTCTATGACAATAAAATAAAATAACCTAAAACCTTAAAACTAAATTACAATCGTAATTTTTACTAGGAAAGATTCTAAAAATGTCCTTGATTTGATACTATAAAGTTGTATATCTTTGAGTTTTCTTTTTAACGCAACTTGAATCATCTTAATTAGATATTAGATTAGAAAGTTACAGCCTAAATATTAGGACCATACAAATCCTAACACCATTATTGATGCAAATCGGAAAGTTAGGTTCATTGGGCTAGGCCCATCTTCCATAACTTCAATCAAGTGCATGTATATTGGTTCCATTTGCTCATGTGAATGGCTTAAGTTTGGCATGTTAAAGATGTATAACTTGGCCACTTTGGATCGTATCATTCCCCATTTCTTTGAAAGGATTTTTCCTCGAATCTGAACTAGTCATTTTATTATCATCAAACTACAGAAAATAAAAAATATAAATTATAGACAAATTATAGTTAGTTACACCTAACTCAGCCTCGAACAAATTTTCTTCACCCTCACTCATCTCAATCTATATCATATTTTCTTCATTCTCACTCAAGGCCATTTCTTTTTCGTCATTCATTGTAATTTCTCTTTAAATCTCAACCACAAAAAAATCACTCTTACTCATGGTTTGATCACTCTCTAAACTGACATGCCCATTCAGGGTTTCAATCACATTTTTACACTCATCACTCATGACAATCTCATTGTTACTCTCAATCACAACCTTTTCTTTTGCAGCTTTGGCCATTTCATTTATCTTTTTACACTCAATCACACTCTCAGTTGTCTTTAATTTGATACTATGAAGTTGTATATCTTTGAGTCTTCTTTCCAACACAACTTGAATTATCTCAATTAGATATTCTATGAGAAAGATACGGCCCAAATACTAGGACTATACAAATCCTACTACCATTACTGATGAAAATCGGGAAGTTAGGATCATTGGGATAGATGTTAGTGTTCCTAGAATATGCCAAGGATCTATTAAGCATGATTATGTGTGAATAATATCATTAAAGTACAGAAAGACTTACACTGATCGGATTTAAATTTCAAAATTTGTGTTGCGTTCTTGAAGCTCCAAGCTTTAAGTGTTGATTCCAACCTTGAGTGAGTTTCCCTATCACCTTAGTAAACTCATTGAAGTGCTAGCTTGATTGATTTTGCAACAAAATCAAATAAGAGGGGAAGAGAGGTTCATTTCCATCTTAGGGTTTTGGTGTCACTTGTTTTGCTTGTCATGTGTGTTGGATGAGAGAGGCTTGCATTTGGTAAAGAGTTTTTACCCTTTTCACCCAAAACCAAGTAGTTGGGGTTTTGGTTTCACTTAAACCAAAATCAAGTGGTTGGAAAGTAAGTGGTTTTGGCATAAATACCAACCACTCTCCCAATGTGAAGTGGGCCCTACCTTTGGAATTCAAAATTCAAAAGGTCTCTACGAATATTTGTCGCGGCTCGGATCCGTTTAATCCGATTAAACGAATTTTCGTCGCTAAATAATTAAATCTAATTTAATTAAATAACGATGCCTCGTAAATATATTACGAATGTCGTTTACGAATTAATTCTAAATTAATTAGTTCGCTTGTATTAAAGTCCGACTTTAATTTCGTATTGAAATCTAATTCCAATTAATATATCTGATATATTAATTTTAGCACATATAAATAAATTAAATAGAAAAATCCAATTTAACTATTAAATTAATTCTACAGATTAATTCCAAATTAATCGCGTTCTTTCTCTCCGAACCCATTTAATCCCAGATTAAATAATGCCTCAATTAATCCCAGATTAATTTTCTCTCTCTTAATTAATCCCAGATTAATTCTAATCGAGTCAACTTTCATCAGTGAATCTTTGGGAAGCGACCCAAGAGACTCCTCAATATGTTGGTAGTGAATTCGGTTATCAGACTATCCGATTAAGTACGTACCTCGTACCACGTGCTTACCGATTTATAAGACATGGTTGGCTTCTAGCAAAGCACCGTGCCTACCCAATTCTCCAGAAATATTCTTTATGGAATATATAATCTTTTTCAGGCATAGTATACGTAGTATTGCGTATAGCGATCTACTATCAGATGTCACAT